>LQNK01000146.1:86776-100419 GCA_001586405.1 Phoebis sennae
GTGAGGAAGTGGAAGTAAATGTTTGAAAAATTACAAAAAATGACGGTCAAATTAGTGAATAGAGTCTTATATCGATTAGGGTTTTGAAAAGGCTTAAAACTGTATTTTAAAGGTTTATAATTATAAGGCTTTTTAAACAAAAAATTGACCAAATATTTCTTTGATCGAATTTTTGTATTTTCTTATACAGCAAATAATCTAAAAAATCAGATTTATAATCTACATAATATAATTGATAGATTGTATTGTGACTTCTTGGTGGAAATGCATTTTAAGTATTGAATTAAAAACTATTTTTTGTTTCCACTATTTATTACTTTTATTTAATTACAACCAGTTTCGAAAATTCATCATCAGGTAGTGATTCTAATAAATAGTGGAAATAGTGTAAAAAAGTCTTAAATTCAATACTTAATCTACATAATGTAAGACTTTGAATTCTGAGTATAATAACATTTATTTCCACTTCGACTTGTGTTATACATACAGCTTCGTTCATGCTTTTGTGCTGTCGCTAATGCTTCGTTTTCATCATTCATTTGTAATTACTATAAAACTGAAGTTTATATACGACGTAATTAATATTTTTTTAACTTCACAATATTCTTCTAATCTTGTACTAATCCAAATGAATACATACATAATTAATTTTACAATCTCACTGTCATAGTATTTAAAATAGTAAATTCCAAAACCTTAAAATTGTAAATTTGATCATTAACTCGCACGAAATTACTATAATCACTAACATTTAGTGTTCAAGTGTTTGTAAGCCACTAACATGAAAATACAAATATATTTAACATAGTGTATGATTGTGACTAACAAGAAACATTTGTGTTTGTAAGCCACTAACATTAAAATACAAATATATTTAACATAGTGTATGATTGTGACTAACAAGTAACATTTGTGTTTGTAAGCCACTAACATTAAAATACAAATATATTTAACATAGTGTATGATTGTGACTAACAAGTAACATTTGTGTTTGTAAGCCACTAACATTGAAATACAAATATATTTAACATAGTGTATGATTGTGACTAACAAGTAACATTTGTGTTTGTAAGCCACTAACATTAAAATACAAATATATTTAACATAGTGTATGATTGTGACTAACAAGTAACATTTGTGTTTGTAAGCCACTAACATTAACAAATATATTTAACATAGTATATGATTGTGACTAACAGGTAACATTTTGTTTACGCTCACTAACATGGATCATCAGTGTTCGATGTCGTCTGTGTAGGTACCTGCCTTATATATTAATTAATTAAATAAACTGTAGTTTAGCTGACAACACTCTGAAAATGATAATCCTGTAGATTTTTCCTTGATATAACAATTATTCTTAGGAAATGTCTATAGATATTCTAGATTATCTGTCTAAATACAAATATGTAAATAACCTAATTATTTGTCAAATGAAGTATAGGCACATGAACCATTAAAGAAATATCAATACCTAAACAGGATTAAACACAAAAAACATTATATTTCAAAGTGTTTTCAATTGAACTACTTGCAAATCAAATCTAAAACAATAACATATTTGTACTGAAAAAGGACTATGATTTTCGTGAAAAGTATATGTAAAGAACAGTATGTTTCTCTTCGTATTATATTTGTTGATACTTTTACGTTATGTGATTTAAAAAAATACTTTTCACAAAAATCTGGTCCTTCGAGCAGGATCCCACATGTACACTTAAACGTTTATAGGCGTCACAAGTGCAACAGACCAAGGTTACGTCGATACTGACAGAGCCGCAGCGCGCTCTACTGTCAACTATTACAAGCGGACGAGAGGTCATTAAGCAGACGGAGGAGAGCTTGACCAGGGTATGTATCCTAATTATAAATGTGAAAGTATGAATGTTTGTACGTCAATCACGATGCAACGGATTTTCATGAAATTATGAATACAGGTAGGCTTTTAGCGGGATTTATATAATAATAATCAATTTATTTCGGGCTGTTTGTCAATATGATTGTGTTAGGAATTACGATTTATCTGAAAATAGGGTCAGTAGCATTATATTTTATTATTTTTGCATTTCGGTTTGATCATCCAAATATGACAATATTTATAAGTGTAAGGCTAAAAAAACAATTATACAAACAAAGTGACATAAACTAAGCATTGATTTACATAAATTAAAAATTCAGTCTCTTTTGTAGCATATTATATACAACGTAACTTTCGCAAAAAAAAATTTTTTGAAAATATTGTAGTATGTATGTAGTAGTATTTAGTTATATATATATGTTGTTGTATTTTTTATACAGGCGGCCCTACCAGCACTAGGATCAGACGCCGGATCCGTTCGTTGGAAGACGTCGACTTTGGATACAAGCAAGCAGGTGGTGACGTCACACATCGCCGCCATGAACGCTGCTACCGCGCAGGTCGTTACGCTCACAGCCGGTACGTATGTTTAGACAGACAGATATATAAAAAAATAAATAAACAAAGTGACGTGTAGTGTGAATGTGTAGTGTTTGAAGTGCCAATAGTGTTGACATTGCACAAAAATAGTAATCATTTAAAAGCAATAAGAAACTTATTTATTTATTTAATCCTTTATTTTACACCACTAACATACATATAAGAGTAGTAATTACAATTCAGTGTACAATAGGCGGAGTTATTACTTACAAAAATACTAAAAACAAGATACATTATTACATTAATATTTTGTTTGTCTTTCAGGACCTACAGAAGAAGTGGACCACACCGCGGTGGGAGCAGCTATCACGACTATTACCACTAACCTGCCTGAAATGACTAAAGGTAATGTATATATTTTAAATTCATTAAATAAGATTTCAGTTAAATATATAATATTTTCATAAAAAAGATTATGGATTACAACGCAAATTCCTAATTTCGTTTTGTCTCAATGTTTGAAACATCGAAAATGTATTCATAAATTCTGTTTTCATATTGTACTGGTTTAAAGTATTACTAAACACAAAAATCTAAAAGACTTTGAAAATGTCTTCTCGAATAAAAAAAATATTTTCTCTTCTATTTCAAAATGTCTTATGTTTATACAAATGTAACGATTGTTTTCCACTAAACGTGGAGTAACTGATATATATACTATGTTTTATCATAAAATATAACTGTCTTATTACCTGCTGATTTGAAGAAAATTCCTAACATTAAACTCATTTTCGTGTATAGGCGTACAAATGATAGCCGCCCTCATGGAAGATGACGACAACGGTGACAAACTTCTGGACGCCACCAGGAAGCTCTGCAGTGCCTTCACCGACCTGCTGCGCGCTGCTGAACCGGAGACCAAGGAGGTGAGGACAGACAGACAGACAGATAAAAATTTTATGTGGATATGAAAGGGATTTCTCAGAATGTTTTTGGCAAACCGTGGGATGGCAAATAAAAAATTAAATTATATAAAATCGGGTTCAAAAATCGATTCATACAGCTTTACTTTATACAGTAAAACAGTCAAAAAGTCTTGCATAAATTATATCTAAGAAATTCTGTACCAAATAGACGTTTTTGCATTTTGATTTTGAATCAACAATCATGAACATTTATTACATCATTAATTTATTTGAACATGGAAAATAAACCATAAACATATTTTTGTAATTTTAAAAACTTGATTTATGTAAAACTTTCCAATAAATACTAATATTTTGTATTTCAGCCACGCCAGAACCTACTCAACGCCGCATCTCGTGTCGGAGAAGCCTCCACTAGCGTCCTCTATACCATCGGCGAGGAAACCCCACAAGACAAGGAAACCCAGGTAAATAACCACACAGACTCACCGGACGAACGTAACAAAACCAAAAAGTCGTACTTGTACAGGAAACTCAACTATTGCTACGACAACTTCTATAAAGTGTTCTTCGGTAAAGACAAAAATGATTACGGCGCTGATTTCGACGTCGATCTACACGAAACAATCAATTATAAACCTAATGACATAGGGAATAAAGATAAATTTGAGGATGATGGGATTTACGAAGATGTAGACACTAGCAATGATTGGGGCAAAATGTTAGATGTTATTCAGGAAGAATCGGATAGCGATTATTATAGGAGCTTAGAGTATTGTAATGTCACTTTTAAAAGACCGGTCACTTTAAACGATATTAATAGAGCGAAGACTCCAGTCGTCGATGTCAATAAAAATAATGACGTTGATGATATTTTGCATAGTTGCGAAGATTATTTAGATGATAAAGAAAAACGTAACGATTTAAAGGCAGATAAAACACCTGAGCTATACCCCAAAAATATAACGGATAAAATATACAATTTCAAAAAAGACTTTTCAAATCATGATTATGTTAATGTTAATTTCAAATCTGATTCCAATCCAAACATAAACGTAGATCGTCGAACGAAAAATGAAATTTTACGCGAAAAATTCTTCCTTTCTAGCAACACTGATAAAAATGATATAAACGATAAATTCAATAAATACAATGATAAAAAAATCGAATGTCAAAGTATTAAAAACGATGTCACTAAAAAGGGACCAGATGTTAAAGTTTCCGGGTCTTTAAATATGAAACTACTCAATTTGGATAAATATAATCGCGTATTAACGACGACTGAAACGTTTGTAGAGAAAGCGGAAGCGAGTTTCACTAAAAACGAGTTGAATTACAAACGCGATGATTTTGAAAGTTTCATTAAACGCAGTGAGAAATATTACACGAGTGAACATAGAGATAGAACTACCACGGTTCAATTGAATAACTCTAATCCTGCTCCGAGAGGGAAAACTGAAATTAGAATCTTTTATAACCCGACGTTTTTGGCGACGGACGCAAAACATCGCGGTTTCTGTCAATTTTGTAAGAAACGTTGTCCGCGCACTGAACTTAAATGTTGTACTAAGTGTATTTGTCTAGAAATTGAATTAAAGACGGTATTTAAAGAGAATTGGTTGAATATTCTACTGATTTTGGCGTTGATATTCGTTTTGTTGGCTATTTTCATTCAATGGCTGTTGAGAAAAATCGGTTGTTCGGAAACCGATGGAATAGATGATGGGAAATGTTTTGAAATGTTTAATCAGTAGATTGCTACGTTATATGTTTTAGTATCCGTCCTTAAATATCATCACAATGCATTCCAACATGACAATATTTTAAACGACATCTTTAAAAGACAGTAATGCAACTGCTAAACGTCATAATTTATAAAAACAACGGATATTAGGAAATATATATAAATATTTAAACAGGTCTTTTGTTTGGTTCGCTTCGGTAGAAATTTAGAATGACATTATAAATATAAACCCTTTCGCACTTAAGCTTTTTCTTCATTTGACACATTATTATAGGATACGTTTTTCTATTGAAAACGTTAAGAGCATATTATTACTTTAACAATTTTACACGAGAGTATAATTGTATTAGAGTAAGTTAGTATTAGCGGCGCGGGTCATACACTTAATTATTATTATTAACATGATTGTGATTGCTGTCCTTTTCCTTACATTTTTTATTTTTATTTTCGATTTTATTTAGTCCTAACAAACTCAAAATTTCACTATTTATTTGAAAGACATTAGGGAAAAAGACTGCGATATAACAATAAATTAGATGTAAGGCGAAATTATATTGAAAATTAATTATTTAATTAAATTAAAACATGATATTGGTTTTATTAACGACACTAGTTGGTAATCTAGTCGTTATTTTAGGGTTCTGTTTCAACGCTCGCTAAAAATAACATTTAAAGCAAGTAAAATCCATCCAGATTTGAAGTAGCCTTTCAACATAGTATGGTATTGTCAATATTCTTTAAAATAAAGAAGTATTTGAAAAAAGAAATATACTTTTATAATTTTTACTATTAAAACCTTTGACAACAAAATTTATTTTATTAAATTTTTGTTATTAAAATATTCACACCAATTGTTAATTGGTGTACCACAGGGGTATGTTTTGGACCTCATTTGTATAGTTACTTATTAAGAGGAAAAGTTAACATTATAACACTTAACAAATAGTATATGTATATTTTAAAAGATCTAACACAAAATTAAGAGGCTATACGACTCATACACTAAAAAATGTAAATAAATTATGAATTTTTAAGGAAAAGCGAGCGTTAAAACTGTTTGAATCCCTTAGCATTTATTTAGAAGTCTGATTTGAAAAATGAAAAAAAAAATACTAACAATCAAAAATTCTAGTTCCTAAATTGAACAAAATTGTTAAGTTATTGGTTGAATTATTAATTTGATTTGTTATTGATGGCAGCTCTCTAATTATAACTTTTTTTTGGTTGTGGGTTTTTTTTTATTATTTTAAAGATGCATATAATGCATCGTTTTTATTACATCACATGTTTTTACAATTTGCTACGTAGCTATATTAAAAATAATTAAAAAGGCCATGTGTGAATCATTGTATATTATACATCACAATTTTTATTTTTGTTATTTTTAAAGATATTTTGTCAAAATAACATTTGCATAATATAGAAGTACAATTTGCACATTTTTTGTAACGCACTTAATGTTTTTAGTAACAGATATTGGAATAAAACTTACTAAAGATTTTTAACTTTAATAATAATATTTTTTTATTAATTCAAAATTAGTAATGGCCACTTTAATAATTTTTTTCATAGTATTTTTAATGGATCTCCATTGGAAATAGTTTTATTCCGATTTATAATTTATTTTGTTTAAGTTTTTTAGATTTTTTTTTCTATATTGTCGCATAATGTGCAGCTTTAAGACGCGTATTCATTTAAAAATATGTGGTTGATAACCTTTTTTATATTTTTAATTAGTACATATATGTTTATTATGTTTTTAAATGAAGGCGCGTCATATTTTTGTACTTATAATCTTGCCATCCGATGTTATTTTTGTTAATACATTTGCTTTTTTTATTTAAATGGGTTTTTATTTTCGACTAACTGTCTGTAAAGTGAATGTAGTGACAAAAATAATAAGAATTACCTACTTACTAACCAAACCCTGTAAATATAGACTTAGAGATGAAAGGAGGTATATAACAATGTATACATAAGGTGTAAAATGTAAAGAAAGGGAGAAAATTTGGTACAAACATCTATTTTTTGAATAAATTAATCTTAACAGCAACTCAAAGAAGGAAAAAGACTTGTACATAAGATTATATTATGATACTGTGTTTTAACTAAACTATGAATATTATTTTATATCAATGTTAATTTGCTGTTGTAGCTGTTATAACCTTTTATAAAGAAAAATCTTGAATTAGGAATATTTTTTGAGTACATTGCTTATATATTTTGAACGGCAGCGATACTTAAAAAATTTTTAATGTAAGAAGTAAAAGGAAAAATTAATTAATTTTTCAAGACTGTTCTAGTTGGCTTAATATGTTTATAAAATGGCCTAGCTAACACTGACTGACACCTAAATTGGGACTAGCTCTTTAAAATTGGTAAAGGTTATTAGATAGAACGATAATCGAGACATCGTATTATTAAATTATAATATCATCTGAGTTTTCAGAGAATACAGATTGGGAATCAATTTGAAACTGACTTGAACCAAGGTCTTCGCTAAACATAACATCGCTTATAACAAATCAGTCAAGAATGAACATAACTATTAATTAATAGGTTGTAGGTGCGATATCTTACAAAATCTGTCCTTAAGATTTATTTGTCCTTTAGAGCGAAAAAAACGTTATAATTTTGTATCGAATATGAAAGAAAAGTGTCACATGTGGTTCACTTCAGGGTTAGGTACATACACCTACACAAACACTAGGCAGTCTATGGAATTGAATCATTAATTCCATTTCATCAGCGGTACAGGTCAACGGCCAAGACACATAATATCTATATAAAACTCAGAGCTAGCTAGCGTATCTATAAGAACGCAGTGGTAGATGTTGTGACGTAGGCGGATGCTAAGAAAGGATTTTGATCAAGTACTTCAGGAACGGGAAAAAAAACACGCTTATGAAACTGTAATCATAAAGAAATTGCAGTTAGGAACCTAAGACTTGGCTCAACTCTGTCTAGTGATTTCATAACTTATAGAGATAAACAAGCAGGGACTTCGAGACTTGGCTATGGACTTGGCTTTATAGAATGTCTTTGGTAGGATTTAATGGACATATTTGTTTAATCTTAAAAATTACCGATCCATTTTGGAAGAGATATTTTCAAAAAATACCAATTAAACATTCAGCTTTCTCTATTTCCCATGGAGTGTGTATTTTGTATAAAAAAAATTGGAACTAAAAAACTGTTTTAAAATCTAAAGCCTCTTAATATTATAAGAGGAAAGCTTTGTTTGTTTGATTGTAAATTGTAATGGATAGGCTCAAAAACTATTGGACCGATTTTAAAAATTCTTTCACCATTCGAAAGCTACATTGTACACGACTAACAAAGGCTAGATATATAACATAATGCTAAGGGAGTGAAGCCGCGTGAATCAGCTATTAGGAAATAAAAACATATCTTATGAATCTAACACCTTTGAGTTTTCAAAAAACTCATAGAAACAAAAATCTAACAATCATTTCTCCCCTAGGACATACTGCTGTCCCTCGCGAAAGCGGTGGCCAACACCACCGCAGCACTCGTCCTCAAAGCCAAGAACGTGGCGGCACAGTGCAGGGACGAACAACCTCTGCAGAACACCATCATAGCTGCGGCCACACACTGCGCTCTGGCCACCAGCCAGCTGGTCGCTTGTGCTAAGGTAATGTATTTGAACACTCACGAAAATTCGCAATTTTTGGGGGTAGATCAAACATTTCAATGGGCAAGAATTCAAACACTGGATAAGTCATGTTATATGAGATTGAATAGTGTTGTTTTTTACTGTTACATAGTCAAAATAGAGTATTAGTACAAATGTTTCAAATAGTATGTTACTTACAAAATGTTGCATTAAAATTATGAAGACATTGATCAACTAATGTTCTTCTCATAATATAATTTTTGCAACAATCTTTAAGTCCTTGGAGCGAGGCCTATGCTTAACTAATTTAAATCATTAGATAGATCCCCCTTGATCAGTAAGCATCAAGCTAGTAAACATTATGAATTTATTTAATTTTTTTATTTGAATATTTTACCTTTGATCAAAGGTGGTAGCCCCCACGCTGCACAATCCGGCCTGTCGCGAGCAACTGACCAGCGCGGCTCGGCAGGTCGCACAGGCTGTGGAGAGATTAGTCGCCGCGTGTCGCCAGGCGCCAGAGCACGCCGCACCAGGCGTGGAGCAGCTGACACACGCTGCTATGAGGGTCAGCGAGGAGCTGGAGAGGCTGCTGGCTCATTGTGACCTGGGTAACACTTTTTTTAAATAGAGTAAGCAAGAAATAAAAAAAATGTTTAAGATCTATAGAATTTTTAGTCAAAATTGAGAATCCTTAGTTAAAATTTGTTCGCAACTTTTTCAACGTGCTTTAGTAAAGCCTTCTACAGAGTAAGACTTCATAATATCGTATCTGATGCAACTTATGACGTAGAAAACACCGTTCAAACCGATATAATTTATATTTTTTATTACTTTGATAAAGTGAAAGAATAACTGGTTACAGTAAATCTTCGTAGTAAATAAATTGTTTCGGGTGTGCTTCAAGGTTCCATCCCCGGACCCTTCTTCATAAAAATGTACATTGTTGACTTTCGAATGTCTATTTAAAGTTTTTTTTCAATTCCAAACAATATATAGATGGTTTATTCTAATCAAGCCCTTCTTACAGATCGTCGCGCTCAAGCAACAGTATCTCAATCAGTGGAGAATGTGCTCACAGCGAGTGAGAGGTTGGGTTCGGCTCCCGATGCAAGTGAGATGGTGCGATCTGCGAGACTTTTGGGACAGGCCACCGCGAGACTTATTGCTGATATTAAGGTTATATTTTATTCCGTTTATTATTTATTAAAAATAGTTTTTCTGAAATATGTTAAACACCAGCTTAACTTAAATAGCTCTTTTAATTACAATGAATTGTACTAAATAAATCAATTTTGAATTTTTATAACTCCTTACAAAAATTGTCATCGACAATCTCAAAGCGTATTGGTGACACATCCACTTTGTATATATGTTCATAATTATGTTTTAAATAATTTTGATTTACGATTTTGTTGATTTCGCATTTTTTTATAGAAATCCAAGTGTATAGTCACGCATAGAATAAATGGCGAAATATTAAAACTTCAAATCTATGTTTTTTCCAGACGGAAGCTGAGAAGCAGCCGTCAGAGAGTCAAGGCAAGCTGTTAGCTGCGGCAAAGCTGCTGGCCGACGCGACGGCAAGGATGGTGGAAGCGGCCAGGCTCTGCGCTTCCGAGCCACAGGTAATATTAAATAACAGATTAAAAACATTTTACTATATCCATTTTCATTTCCTAATAAAAAAATGTTGTTAAGAAAATTGATATACTGTCTACACATAGTTGAATTTCTAGCATTTCATTTTGCTTATAATTCTAACGGAGATGTTGACTCATAAAATTTTCTTAACTAACGAAATTTTCAGAAAAGTAATGAAAAATAATATAGCAAAAGTTTTAGTTTGAATTCAATTTAGTTTTTTTGTTCGACTGATGTGTAAGAAAAAGAAAATCCTGAAATTTTATAAAATGTAGACCTTATTACTTGTGACTGTGAAAATGTTTAAGGTGAGTTGAATTAAAAAGGTTATAACATTGTTAATTTAAATAAAATAATTTTATTTAACATAAGCTTCACATGTTCAGTAACTCAAAAAAAATATATAAACTTAGGTTCAGTTAGATATTTTATACCTGTTTTTGTGTCCAGGATCGCGAAAGGCAAGAAGCGCTTCTGCGAGCGGCGGAAGAACTTCGCTACATCACAGTGGATTATGCTCAAGGACAGGATCTGGTTGAAGCTCAAGTCTCCAGATTGCATGTGAGTTTTTGTATACAGTTTTTTTGGTCTATTATAACATAATTGTACTATTGTTTCTCAGTAAGTACAGTTGAAAAAAATATATTTTTTAAAACAATTAAATCATTACATATATGGAAATAATCATAATGATGAGTAGAGAATTTTGTTTAAGATTATTTTAGAAATCACTTAAATTTTGTATGTAATCGTTAAATAGGTTTTTGGGGATTTAAAACATATCTAAACATAGAATTAGACTAGAATTCAATTAATTATGGTTGGCAGAAAGTAGAATGTAACCATAAATGTATCAAAAGCTACTGCAATTAAAAATATTTTAACATTAAGGGAAATAATAATACAATAATTTGAATAAATTTTTCAATTATAAAATTGTGTTTGTTTATAACAGGAGAGCGCAAAGCAAGCGGCGTCGAGCGCAAGTCAGCTGATCGCGTCCGCACACAATGCGACGCAGTACAACACTAATAAATACTCTCAGGTAATATATTCACATCTCGCTCGCACACTGTTTGCGTCTATACTCACACCCGGATGTCTGTCGTAGACAAGAAATAACATTCATATTACGTAAATATGAAATACGAATCGTTACTTTGGCGACAGTAACTCTGTCTGTGTGTGTCCCTTCTTCACGCCTAAACCGCTGAACCGATTTGAATGAAAATTTCAGTTCCTCGGAGTCTAGTATACTTTTATATATATACTCCTCAAAAATATGATTTGCTAACATTAAATTCCACAAAAAATATAAAATTCTAGTTTCATGCTTGATAAAAAATAAAGATTTCAAGGACACTGCACCTTCATGACGTTAATAAATACGGTCAGTCACTTACCATCAGGTGATCCGCATGCCCCGCTTGCCTGCTACATCATAAAAAAAATTTTTGATTGTTCCACAGGAGGCACTTCTCTCCGAGTGCTCAGTGCTGAGCGAGCACGTGCCGCGTCTGCGAGAAGCGGGCAGCGTGTACAGTGCCCGTCCACACAATCCCGTCGCCAGCTTGGACCTGATCACCGCTGCTGAGAGCTTCTTACAGGTAACACATTACACTTAACATTTACATATCAATGTAGGGGGGGGGATTGGGTCGTCAAATTGGCCTGTATTTCCATACCATTCCTCTCCCGTCCTGTTTATTTCTCTTCCAACTTCCAATCATTAATCCTCTCCTTTTCCCCTCTCATTCCTTCAAGCCGGCGCGGCATCTGCAACACTTCGTCGTAGATGTTCATGGGCTGCGGTCAGTCACTTAACATCAGGTGAACCGCATGCCCCGCTTGCCTGCTATAACTTAAAAAAAATTGAAACACTTTTCCATTCACTTGTACATTCATCGACATCATAAAACGTAACACTACAAAATAGTGCAACTTAGTACATTAAAAAAAATCACAGTGACATTTTAATCACTACATAGTATAAAACAAAGTCGCTTTTTCTGTCATGTGTCATGTTGTATGTCCCTATGAACGCTCAAATCTTTAAAACTACGCAACGGATTTTGATGCGGTTTTTTTTAATAGATAGAGTAACTCATGAGGAAGGTTTTTATGTATAATATCATCCATTAAACCCGTGCGAAGCCGGGGCGGGTCGCTAGTTACTTATAAAATTCATAGCTGCACTTCAAAGTACGTTCATTTAGAATATTTCCACTTTTACATACAAAACAAGTATTTTTTTTTGTCTAGTTAAATAACATTTTTGTATGTTTGTACAGCCTTCAGGCCACGTGGCGCAAGCGGCCCGCGCCGTGCTTCCGACGGTAAACGAACCGGCGGCCAACAAGCAACTGGCCGACACCACGCACCAATTCACCACTAGCTGTGCTGATCTGAGGTAACGTAGTCAATATTAACAACAAAATTTTATTATATACTAGCTTTCCGCCCGCGGCTTCGCACGCGTGGACCCGGCAATTCGAATTTTTCTCGCCGTAAAAACCATGCTTGAACTTCAACGAACATTTAAAAAAAATAATTGTCCAAATTGGTCCAGTCGTTGTTGAGTTATGCGCTTACCAACACATTTTGCGATTCATTTAAGATGTGGCGTCACGTGACGTCACAATTCCTAAATCGCGATGTTGAAATATTTTCGCCGCTAAGCATATATACCACATCCAAACATGAAATTGTAAATCAAGGCGTATTTGACTTACGACCGTTTTCAATATTCAATCTATCCCTTGTTTTGCTTTGATTCCACTTGATTCCAATATCCTATCGACGGATAGCCTTTGTATGACTTTTGTCTATCTAACGTCATATAATCTGACGTAACAATCTATCCATAGTCTTTGATACATTATTTAAGACGGCCGATATTCATCATCTATTATTTCTAATCACAGGTCAGCTGTGGGTCGTGCTAGAGCGTCTTGCCGTGGTCTAGAAATGGACGCGGCTGCGGAAATATTACGGAGCTTGCAGGAAGAGATCGACGAGATGGAGCGGGCTGCTGCTGCCTTCGAGCTGAAGCCGATACCTTCGCAGACGGTGAGATATCTTAGTATTATTCTGAATGTGTGCATGTGTGTGTGTCAATCACCCGTTACTATTGTATGTGTTATGTCCTCTCGTTATAGGTGAGCATTAAATAATAGACTCAAATATCAGTAAGTAGGTACACAGTCACAGGTGACAGGTGTGAAGTGTCAGAAGTGACACTAGCACCCCCTTGGTGTGTGTATTAACATTTATTAAATGTTATGAACACCACAG
>LQNK01000146.1:111263-121908 GCA_001586405.1 Phoebis sennae
GGGGGGGAATAAGGGAGGAAAGAGGAGGGATTGACAACAATGAGGGTCAGTCGCTTCGAGGGAAGCCAGTTGTCACTGGTCGAGAGTGGCGACTACGTTCAGATGACAAACAACTGGGCCTTCGGGGCGCCATGCTTCTAACTGTCAATGATATACAAGCCAAGATTTTCCTTTGACCGCCCTCGTCATTCTATGATAATGAAAATTACATCTTTTCCGATTTCACAATTTATCAGAATTTCATTTGTCGTCGAGAAAACGTCAAAATAATGTTTATAGTTAATTTTTTTTTATAGGTTAATGGAAAAAGAAAAAATAATTCGTTTGATAAAAGTGACGTATCTGATCAATTTGTAAATTATCTATTTTAATAGTTGTACGTTTTTTTAATTATGAATTCTGAATTTCAGTGTTTTAGTCCTTTCTTATACTCTTATAATTTTTTCTTCCCTTCCGTAGATAAAAATACGACGTCTTCTAATAAATAAATAAAAAAAATTAATTCTTATTTCCTTAAAAGTTATTATTCATACTATTTTATTGTGTTTATTTCTCCAATCGGTCGGGTGTATCGCGTGTAAAATCCGTTTAAAGACATTTTTATTTCATACTTTTAATTACTTTGATCCATACATGCCTTGGTTTCATAAAGTTTTTGATGTTCAGACAGCGGTATCGGACGAAACATCAACAGCAGGTAGAGCTGGTCTGGTGGACCAGGCGCAGTTCGCCCGCGCCGCAGCCGCTATAGAGAAGGCCTGCGAGACCCTCGCCGACACCAGGGCTGATCAGCACCAGGTGAGCACTTACACACACACATACACACGCACACTCACTTTACACATTCACACACACGTCACATTAACTCCAAACCCAATCATGTTACCTCAATTCTAATTCAACTTTGAAACGTTTAAAGTAAGGAATTACCTTACTATACTAATTCTGCCCGTCTGTCTCTTCTCCACACTTAAAACACTAAACCGATTTTTACATTATTAACTCGACGTTTCGAGCATCTTATAGCGAGCGTGATTACGGGTGACCGACGTTATTATATTCTACTTTGAACCATAAATAATTAATTTGAATTGTTTCCAGGTGTTATCAGCGGCCACGGTCATAGCGAAGCACACCAGCGCCCTCTGCAACGCGTGCAGAGCGGCCTCCGGGCGAAGCGTGGAGCCGCAGAGCAAGCGCCACTTCGTGCAGGCCGCCAAGGACGTCGCCAACTCTACCGCGGCGCTGGTGAAGGTGATCAAGGCGCTGGACGCGGACTATAGCCGAGTGAGTTGTTGTAGCGTGTGTCGGTGCAGCCGCCAAGGACGTCGCCAACTCTACCGCGGCGCTGGTGAAGGTGATCAAGGCTCTATAATATCTCCCGCGTTGGCTGGTCTCTGTAAAGATTGACCGCCGTGGCCGAAATTCGGTCAGGATAGTTTTGGTACAGTTTCGGACGATCAGTCGAGCTATAAGCAAAAAACACTTTGTACAGTTGTACAGTGTTTTTTGCACGAAATCGCCGCATTGGCGCTCCCGGTGAAAAGCGCAAACCATCCTACTTATGTAAACGTAAATGGCGTGCTAAAAGAGTTTCGAAGGAGGCTGATTTGAAAAATAAACATTTTGACTTTTGCAAACTTTTACATATTTAATATCAGTGCGATGCAAAACTTTGGGTTGTCGTAAATAAAAAAATTCTGCACTAAGTAATAATTAGTATTGCCTTAATTGATATTAGTTTTGTTTACTATACATTAAAATAATCAGTATCACCATGCATTCTCACTAATTTAGTAATTACATCAAAATGTTTGTGAGTATCGTTTAGAGCTAATTTTGACACACACCGCAACCTCATCAATAAAAATTTACTTGTTATATATTATATCTTTTTGTTTGTAAATGTGTTGTTGATGTTCTTTCATGTATACATGAGTTACGTATGCCACAGCCGGAGGCCCCAAAAAAACCAAATTTACTTAAAACAAAACTTTATTATCTAAACTTATTTAGTGCAGGAAAGCAGACTTGGTCGATGCAAGTCTACCGGTAGAATCAAGTAAATATGAATATAAAACTAAAAATACTTATATGCTAACTATACGAGTAGTATAGAGTAGAGAGTATAAGTGAGAACGGCAGCGTCAGCTGAACTCAACGGGAATGCTTCCATAACACATGTAATTGTGTGTGTCTTAATAAATGTTTCTTTCTTTCTAGCTAGTAAGTGTTAGTTCCAATTTGTGAAGCAAATCACTACATAGTATAAAACAAAGTCGCTTTTTCTGTCATGTGTCATGTTGTATGTCCCTATGAACGCTCAAATCTTTAAAACTACGCAACGGATTTTGATGCGGTTTTTTTTAATAGATAGAGTAACTCATGAGGAAGGTTTTTATCAGCATTGCACCCGTGCGAAGCCGGGGCGGGTCGCTAGTAAATAAATAAATGTTTCGCAGGAGAACCGGTCCCGCTGCGCGGCGGCGACGGGCCCGCTGCAGGAGGCGGTGCGCTCGCTGTGCCAGTTCGCGGACAGCCCCGAGTTCGCCGCCGTGCCCGCGCGCATCTCGCCGCACGCGCGCCTCAGCCAGGAGCCCATATTGGACTGCGGCAGGTGAGTGGCACGCTAAGAAATTAAATAAAATATAGTTTATTACTGCAAGTACATTTATTTATTTATTTATAAAAGAACATTACAGTTATACAAGACCTTATTAAAAAAAACATGATATAATACATAAAAAACCACAAAAAAATGTTCTATTCCTAATACATTATATAAGATAAACTTAGCCTAACACAAAACGAAACCCAACGGTTTTTTTTACGATACTCTGAAATCAAATGAAAAAATTAAATATCTAATAATGTATGACGCAATTGTCTTTTCATTATAATATTGACATACACGTCTTAAGTAACTATTCTTAATTATATTAGTAAAACTAAGCTTTAATACAATCCAGGTAGTAATTAAACGATCTCGAGAATACTCGTTACAGTTGTAACTGATCTACTCGTTATATGTATACTTGTAGTACAAGCGAAGTGTAGGTTGTTTCATTATCGTTCATCCTTCTTTATTTGATAATAGTTTATACTCGAAACTTAGTTCGCGTTAAACTCAGGGTCTTATATTAATAAAAAGTATCTTAACTCGCAATCGATTTAAACGAGCAACTATGGGCGGCGGTGATCACTTCCCATCAGGTGACCCGCCCGCTCGTTTGCCTGCTTGGCGATAAAAAAAATCGAGTTAATAACCCATTACATTTATTTATATGTATGTTTTAAAATGTACACTAGTTGATGTGATTTTATTTTAAATTGAATAGAGCATTCTTTTTAATAAAGAAAGAATACATAAATAAACAGAGTTTCATTCTTATTTATAATATTATTAGGGATTACTAACAGGACATATTATATGACTTATTTTGTTTACATAGGAACATAATATCCGGCTCCTGCTCGATGCTGGAAGCGGCCAAGGCTCTAGTGCTAGCTCCGGCTGACCGGCCGCACTGGCAGGCGTTGGCGGCGCACAGCAAGACCGTGTCCGACAGCATCAAGCAGCTGGTCACCAACATACGGTGAGTCACTCACGTAGTGCTGGCGCCGCACTGGCAGGCGTTGGCGGCGCACAGCAAGACCGTGTCCGACAGCATCAAGCAGCTGGTCACCAACATACGGTGAGTCACTCACGTAGAGCTGGCTAATGAAATGTCAGTAAACGCCCTCAGTCTGGAAGTTAGCGGTGGTGACCGAGGTGCCTCGGAGAGCACGTGTGGTGTGGGTCCTGTGCCTGATCTCTCTCCGCGAGTGTCCAGCTGCCCCCAAAGGGTTATGAGAGTGAAGGAATAGAGAGTGCACCTGTGTTTGGGCACATATTTGTGCACTGTTGAGATTGGCCATCATGACATGGTGAAGCATTATATCAACTTTTACAGGACATCCAGAACAGTCACACTCAGCTCGAAAATATCTAAACAAAAAAGGGCAATAGACATGCTATGGTTGTAACTTATCACTAAGTAAGTGAAAAGTAGTATGTTTAAGTATGTCTATTAGTCACCTGTCTCCATAGTACAATCTTTGCTTAGTTTGGGACTAGATGGCGTAGTGTTAAATGTCCCTGAATATTTATTCCCTTTTGTCCAGTTACTGTCCAATGTACCTGTTTCTAGTTTCATTACTTTGGGTTTCTTCATGACAATTTTGTTAGTTGGAACAAGTATTCTTAATTATAGGCTGTTTTTAAACATTATTTTTCTTCTTTTCAACAGAGAAAAGGCTCCAGGTCAAAAGGAATGCGTCCGAGCGCTGGACGTGCTCAACCAGCAGCAGCGAGAGCTGGACCAGGTCGCCATACAAGCTGTGGCGCAGGAGTTGAAGGCCAGGCAGGCCAACACGCTGCAAGGTGAGTGTTTGTGTGTCTGCACCCGCGAAGCTACCCACCGGCTGGCCCAGCGGCTATACAGGCCGTACGCAGGAAGTAATTCTACAAAAATACAGATTTCTTAAAAAAAGCTCAAGAATGGAAACCAGGGTGTTTATGACCACGGATTTTTCAATTAGAAAGAAAAACCTGACTAAAAGAGGAAATAACTGGAATAAAGAATCCCTTTGTTATTATAACGATCCTAGAAAAAATGTTAGTTACAAAAAATTAGGAGGGGAAATCTAGAAATAGAACAAAAGATTCTATAGAATCCAAGACTTTAGACCATGTTTGATATACCCTCAAAATGCTTGAAACCATACGTTATTCGCTAACGTCCGTTTTCAATAATGTATCAAAGATCATAGATAGATTATCTCAGATAATATGACGTAAGATTGACAAAAGTCATAGCAAAGGCTATCTGTCGACAGCATATTGAAATCAAAGTAAGTGCAAATAGATAGATTTGTCTCACTTTACGGCCGTTTTCAATATTCTATCTATCCCTTGATTTGCTTACTAAAGTCAGACAAATCTATCTATTTGCACTTACTTTGATTTCAATATCCTAACGATGGATACATTTGCTATAACTTTTATAATAATTTATATAATATAATATAACTTCTATCTATTGTCATATAATCTGACATAACAAACAACAATCTATCCATAATCATTGATACATTATTGAAAACGGCTGGTAATAAGCAAAACAGGGGATAGATAGAATATTGAAAACGGCCGTAAAACAAATTCAATCTCTTCCCACCAGGATACTGCGAGCAGGTGGAGAACAGCGCAGCCGAGATCCTGGAACGCCTGGAGACAGTTCGCCTGGCTGCCACCAGCGAGGCGGAGAATCTGGGACACTCTGTGATGCAACTGGTAAGATACTTTTATAATAGTTAAAATTATTAAAAAAAAAACAATTTTCTCTTAAAAAAATATGTGAAGTTTATTTTTAGTATGTGTAATATTATTTACGTTAAAAGTTACATTATTGTAATTTTTAATTTTTTTTTTATTTTTGGTGTTTAGTCTCGGCTGTAGATTTTTAAAAATAAACAGTTTTGCTCTCAACAAACATACAACAAATCAATCAAACAATGATCTTTCAAAAATATAAGAAATTCAGTATTCGATAAAATTGACATTTAATTGAAGGCGCCAAAAGTTGTTTTAAAAAAGAGTGAAATTATAAATATTATTAAAGTGAATATACCGCTGTGACGTAAAATTGTGCTTAAATTTTCGATGAATTTCATCATTAAGGAGAATTGTTATTTTCTTAATGTCATATTTTGGCAAATATCTAAGTCGAGTGTTTGTAGGTATCCTACGCCGAGCCCCTCGTGTCCGGAGCAAGCGGCGCAGCATCCAACATAACGGAGTCTTCAGCGCAGTCCTCTATCTTGCAGCACGCGAGAACAGTACTGGAAACCCTGGCGTTGCTCGTGACAGCTGCGAAGCAGGCCGGTGGCAACCCTAGAGTGAGTGTCCTCTTGTTACCGGTTCCTTTGAATAACGAGTCGTTGCACTTACGGGCAGTAGGCGTCAACGTAACCACCAAAACTCGGTTCTGATTGGTTGAGTAGAAAATGGGTGATCATTTATGTAAAGTATGTATGTATTTATAAAAAAAATATGCATACGTATATTTGCAAAATATATGATTTGATTTGATTATGTCTATAAGTTATCTAGTTTCCATAGTGCAAGCTTAGCTTAGTTTGGGACTAGATGACAGTGTCAAATGTCCCTGGTATAAGCATTGATTCTAAAGATAAATAAAAATTCTAGGACTTATGATTTGTTGAGAAGCTTTGCTCTGAAAATTTTATTTTTCTAATCAATATTAGTAATATCAGATGGTGGAGTTGTTTTTCATAGGGATATGTTGTAGCTTTTCGTATATAGAAAATACTTTTTTTTTATTTAAATGATCATTTCCATGTGTTTTTGCATTAGGCGTTATATTATGGTTTTTAAACACAAGGAATAATTATTTTATATAATATTTAATTCCGGCTCGAAGGACCAAAATCTATATTTGGCAAATTACGTCATTAATGTTTTATTTGTAGTTATATTTATTAATATGTTAGTTCGTTTGCGAAATCATCGGGTTCAATTCCTAGCTCGGTAAATAAAAAAAACGGCTTTTTTAAAAATCCAATTACACTTTACTAGATTTAATTTCGTGATTTTTTTAATTTCCCGTATTTTAAATAAAATACTCTGTAAAGGATTTTAAACGCGATTTATTATACATTGTTTTACATTATTTATTTAAAATGGAAAGTACTAACTTCCCGAAGTTTAGAATATATCCCATATCAAAAATTGATCCTGTTTGTTTGTATGTTAGGCCACCGCCGCACACGCCGAGGTGGAGACGCAGGGGGGATTAGCCAGGGAGGCGCTGAGCGAGCTGTCTTCCACAGTGCGAGAGTTGACTCTGTCGCGCGGCGCGGTGGGCTCGCTGCTCGACTGGGTTGGTCGCTCCCTGGCCAGGCTTAGCTCGCACAGGTAATGTTTCCACACTAATATTATAAAGAGGATAACTTTGGTTGTAATGCTAATTAAAGGCTCGAAAACTACTGGACCGATTTTGAAAATTCTTTCACCATTCGAAAGCTACATATCTACGAGTAACATAAGCTATGTAACAACATGCTACGGGAGCGAAGCCGCGCGGATCGGCTAGTTTTGTATAAGAATACATGAAGATTTATCGAGTACTAGCTGTTCAAGGTTTCACCGGCGTATATCTGCTGTGGGAATTATAGAAAGATATTTGTAGAAAATTTCATCCAAATCGGCTCGGTGATTCAGGCGTGCAGAGACAGACCTACAGACGGCAGAGTTACTTTCTGATTTATAATATTAGTAAGGAGAAGATAAGTCCTTTATTCATAAGTTATCCCTTTAAACGTATTTATATAGAATATAGATTTTGTAAGATTTTTCCAAAAATAATCTATAAGTAAAACTAAATAATAGGCCTAAAATAACAAACTTTTAATATGTCTTCCAATAATTAATTAGAAACTCTTAACTGTACAAATTATTGTACTAAAATTCTCTCGACTTAAATATCGCTTAATGACTTACCATATTAAATGTTTCATATATAACTTTTTTTGTTAAAAGTATATGAGGAATGAAACAGATTTAAAAAAAGAACTAATAAAAATTTGCAAAATCTTGCTAAATTGAAAATAGATAAAGGCACCGACTTTGTATAGATTATCAACTGTGATATATACATCATTAATCCTTAACCGCAGAGCTTATTTCGTTGATTTTCGAGGAGTTCCCTGGAATATCTTCCACGTGGATGATCAGACTTGAACCAAATTTCTATGGACCATACTGGAACTCTTTGTGAATGCCAAAAAAATTTTCCAAATCGGTCCATAAACGCCGGAGATATGCGATAACATCCATAAAAAATACGGTTGAATTGATAACCTCTTTCTTTTTTTTGATGGTCGGTTAAAAATTTTACCTAAATACGTATGAAATCTGCTAAAACGTGACGTTACATCGTAGTTAATGTAACGGCTTACTCGGGTTCGCAAATAGCGGCCCGTCACCGGCGTATAAATAACTCACACATGCCGGGTTAAGGACATGCACTGCACTAGCTATAGCACGCTGGTTTACTCGCAAATCTCTAAGTCAAGGATGTAATTATAAAGGAAGATTTAAATGCATTAAAGAATGTTTGATTTTGGTTCAATTGATTAAGGAAATGGTGTTAGTTTTTGGTCAAATTATTATGCAAAGTCGTTTGTTTGTTTGGATTGAATAGGCTCCGAAAATACTACATATAATGCTACAGGAGCGAAGCCGCGCGGAAGAGCTAGTCGATGATAATTTGTTAAATTTTCTTCAAAGTACATTTTTTTTATATTAATGTTGAAACATACTATAATTAAAAAAGTCTAGCTGATCGATCCAAGTTTAGCTTATTTGATTGATACATACCTCTTTAATCTGCATTAAAAATTTCTAAAAAAATTATCTTAAAGCAAGACAATTTTCTCCCTAATATTTACCAAAACAAACACACACAACCAATGTATATATAGAAGTTTTTTCTTTATTATTACCAGTAATTCCAAAAGGCCTATAACATAATTAATTTCCCACTCATAAACAAACTGTAATTATAATAATGACCGCGCTTAGGTCATGTTTGGCTGAGAGCCAGCCACTCGACTGACCGCCATCGCTGAGGTATTGATCTTGTCTTCAAAACACCGGTTTTGATGCTTTGCGGTGATAAAGAAATCGCTTTAAAGATAGATTATGATGTATAGGTTCATTTTATGGAATCATTTTTACTTTTAAACTATTATTGTGCTAGTTATAGCGTACTAAAAGATTTGTCGTTTTGTTATTGTGTTTAAGTCTGATTATTGAATAGGCCAAAGGATAGGAAAAATGACCGTTTTTAATGAATACAATTCAATACAAATTACTTGAATTGAGTAAATTCATATCTTTGAATCTTATAATGATTTTATTTCATAAAAATAAAATGAGTGGTGCCTACTTACTAAACTTACGGATAGTACAATATCCTACTAGACTTATAAAAGTGGCGTTAATATAACCACCAAAACATGGTTTGGATTGGTTGATTAAAACCACTCATTAGTGAACTATGACGTTCCGTCGAGTATAGGAACCGGGGCTTGGTTCTTAGGCTATATTCAATAACATAATAATAATATCTATTTTTAACCTGTGATTTATAAGTTAATATTGTTTAAGCTTTCCAATGCAGTTATATAAAAAGAATCGAATGTATTCAAAATCAATTTTTTTAAAGCACTTTCGAAACGTCACATACATATTTTATTTTTTATTTACCACCGATTCAGAAGGCAGTGCCTACCGAGAACACCCGGTAACAGTGATTCCCATTCATCCATTCCTAGATTAACATTTCTGCCATTCTTAGTACATACCTATATTTTGCTCTATATTAAACGTCACGAAACAAACGGCCAATGATTTCTCACATAACGTAGGTCGTGTTATGCATTCGTGAGGAACGCACGCGTTTGCAAATACACTTTGTAGTGTTAATGTCGGAAGTGTAAAAGTGTTAGTGTTAGTGTATAGTGTAGGGGATTTTTTGGTCTAAGTGTAAAAGTGCAAATATTAAGGTTAGATTTGCAAGTGTTTAAAATTTTTGATATTGGTTTTGAGCAATAATGTTTTGAAACATATGAAAAGTTGTTTATTTTCGGTTAAAGTGCGTGCGCTGGGATATTTATAGGAGTAATTGCTTGGGATCGGATATAATTGTAAAAGTAAGTAGATGTGTGGGTTAAGGGGTGTTTACATGTAATCTCAAGTTTTCTAATGTATAAATGTGTAGGTGTATTTAATATGACAGGACAAAATGTATTAAGCCTTGCCCTGTGGATAAAGTGGCGTGAATGCTAGAAAGCCTATATATATGTAAATATTGGTGAATTTCACATATAATCACTACATAGTATAAAGCTATGTCGCTTCCCGCGTACAGACGCGGGAAGCGACATAGCTTTATACTATATACAGACAGCTGTATGTATGCTTAGATCTTTAAAAAAACACTAAGGATTTTGAGGCAGTTTATTTTTGATAGATAGAGCGGTATTTAGATTCAAGAGGGACGTTATATGTATATGACATGCATAAAATACGTGCGAATCCGGGGTGGATCGCTAGTTAAACATAAAACTTGATCATAATGTCGTACATACTATGTTTATTTTTGAAAATAAATAATAATAGTAGAACAACGAATGAGTAACCGTTTCGAAATGTGTTAACTGCCTAAGGACGTCTTAATTTTAGCGATTAAATAAGCACAAACACGTTGTATCATACAGTGCTAATTATTTATTAATGGATGATGACTGTGAGGACAAATATTTGTAAGATTTACATATAATAAGAAAGTTTGTGAGGATGGATGTATGTTTACTAGTGGCTCGCTCGGAGCTAGGCCTTTTAATGTATAAATCAAGACCCTTCATTTGATACCGCACTCGGTGATATTCATATGAAAATCGCCTATTTCACCCCCCTATCTTCGTAATCCCCTCAGACTTCGCTCATTTTTGTACTTTCGATTTGAATTTATCATCACCATACTGCCGATATCTTCGGCCACGGAAACATTCATCT
>LQNK01000146.1:149407-197063 GCA_001586405.1 Phoebis sennae
CACCATTCGAAAGCTACATTATCCACGAGTAATATAGGCTATATATAGACATTAGGCTAGTAATTTCAAAAAAATGAATTAATTACACAACTGGAATTACAAAAATGTAATATTCATGTTACCTCTCTCATAATATCCATAAATTTTGGTAATAAAGAGACCAATGTTTTAGTAAATTACTCAAATACATTGAGGGCTTACAACTATTTTAATCTGGCTGAAATGTTCTTACTTGTATTCACGCTTAACCTTTGACACCGAGATCCTATTCAAAACTATTAGAACCTTGAGCTTTATAAGCTTATTAATATAGGATAACACCACGCTTATGACATCCTGGACAAATTATATGATAAAAAAAAATTATTTTATATCTCTGGGTAAACATATTTAACTTTTTTGCTTCTAAATAAACAGAGTTAGTATTTAGAGAGTATGTTAAGTCTTAAC
This sequence comes from Phoebis sennae, assembly GCA_001586405.1. Taxonomy (NCBI): domain Eukaryota; kingdom Metazoa; phylum Arthropoda; class Insecta; order Lepidoptera; family Pieridae; genus Phoebis; species Phoebis sennae. The sequence goes on from LQNK01000146.1 coordinate 149,858, forward strand.
TTTTAAACGCTCAATGAGATAAGGTTATAAAATACAAAAGGTTACAAGAACAATATACAATACATTAAATAACCTTTTGTAAGTAAATTGCACTAGGAACCTATCTTACAAACTCATAACTATATACATCGGTACACATCACCGTATATAAAAATGTGACTTAATGAACATGCGCTATAAAAACAATGTGAGTAAATGAACACACGTCATATAAACTAAGTTGCTAAGTGTTCACGCGCACTTAAACATGTGCCTACGGAACACGCGACTTTTATAAAAGTTTGTAATGAACACGCACCATTAGAAAACAACTATTTTTAGAAGTCCGTTTAAAAAACAATCTTATTCATTGATAACTGTAGAATCACATGTTTTGATTTCATTCAATGATTATCGAGTAAAGACCGGTTACTATATACGGAACGACAGTATAAAACATGCGGATAGTTTTCATTAACTAATAACGTGTGGTTTTATGATCAACCAATCCAAGCTTGTTATGTTACGCTACGTTTATTATAGATACGCTATAGACTTACGCCTAATAAGATATTATGGTATCCGTGAGAAAAACGAATCGTTTTATTTTAATTAAAGGAACGGCAAGAGAATTCCCCAAATCCGTAGCAGAGTCACATTCCAACATTTTTTTTTATATTCATTATTATATTGGGACCTAAACATAAAATTGATCAAGGCGATCAAAACATAATATAGACCAGGCGCCATACACAACTTGTCTATTCTTCTTTTTATACTAACTACTGATTATATTTTAAAGTGGAATAAAACACAAAACTACTCATCACATATTTATTACAATATAAACAAATATAACAACAAAAGTCTCGCAAACGGTAAAAATCATCTTCAAATAGATCAGTAGCAAAAAATTTATAATAATTACTCTAAGCATTTTTACAATGACAGAAAAAACACACATCTTCCATAGTTAATATGATCAGTTTGACAATGGCAAAAATTCTCGAAGCTTTTTTTTCTGATTTTGTAAAAAAATATGAGAGAAAATGCATGTGTAGGTACAGTTTGTGACAAGACAAAAAGATATTTTAAAAATATCTGCATGAAGGAATGTAATAATTTTGGAAAAATACAATCTTTTTTACCAGCTTTTCTTTATCCAAAAAAATCTAGAAAATAACCACATTCGTATACTTTATTAATAAAATAACTATCAGATAACTACATAAATAGGTTTTTCTTCCTTTCTTGTCTTATTAGATACCAAATAATGAAATTCCTTCGAGATTCTTAACTTAATACTTGGCAGATTAAAAAATAAACAATAATATAAACATAATACTTGAACACGCTACACACATCCACACTCTAACCCTAATTAGGACTAGGTACATTGTAAAATCATTAATTCCTACAATATTGCATTATTACACCGATTATATCATCTAACAAAAATACCAATTATTTTGTATAAATAATTCTACATTGGACCAAAAACACTGTCCTTCGAGCAGGATTTTACAACAGATTACAAATAATTTTTACAACTTTAATAAATAATCGTATTTTACTTTTCTAACTAAGAAGTTATTTGATCCTTCGAGCCGGATGGAAAAGCGAATACCATTCTTTAGGATAACTTATGAAAAAAAAACACGCATTTTCTACAAAAAATTGATGCCGAATTTGAAACAATAAAATAAATAATACTTATAAAGCGATATTCTGTCAGATGATATCGACGTTAGTATAAACTGCGTCACTCGAACCACTATCAAAAACAAGCACCGAATTGTTAAGCGGACGTTGGCGTAGTCGGTAGAGGAATAAATACAAAAACTACTGGACCGATTTGAACATTCTTTCACCATTCGAAAGCTACATTATCCATGAGTAACATACGCTATGTATATAACATTATGCTACGGGAGCGAAGCCGCGCGGATCAGCTAGTTAGTTATGAGCATAATTCATTTTTAAAAAATACATAATACTGAAAATGATCATAATGATTATTACGATCAAATAATTATTATGATATCAAATTTTGACAATTACATAATTTAACTTTATTTCTGAATTGCGTGGTATTTTAATGTATATTTTAGAAATAAAGCTGAAAAATATAAAAAAAATTGAATACTTTAAATTTAATACTGCTATGTTGAATTAAGTTGGAAATTTGTTATTTTTTAACGTAACGTAAGTATTATATTTTTAACGCAATTTTTTTTTATTTCCTCTATTAACCAACTACGCCCACGAATGCAGGTGTATAAAAATTGTAAATATTAAAGCAAATTCCCTAGAGTATTGTGCCGTGTCTACACTAGTTTGTGAGTTTGCCTGCATGTACCTCGGAAACGGATCACATGCTATAACAATAAATCTATTTAAAAATTGCCAGTTAATGTGAACAATTATGCATTTTTACAAAAATAAATGCAATTTTTATTTCCCTTAAGATATTTTAAAAACGTAAAGTTTTTTATGATCACTATTTACATCGAATGGAATGAAGAATTATAAATAAAACATGACAATCAAATTACTAATAATCATGAAAAACTGTAAAATTTGATATTAAAAAAAACCTTAAAATTACATTATTGCTATAAAAATCACAAATTGTTTACAAAAGCTTATTTATGCGTAAGATCTTTAAAACTGTGTTCATCTCACCGGTGGGTACTTGATGAGCAAGACAGAAAACTTATGGCAACAATAGCATTATTAATAAGTGCGAGAGAGATGGCACAACTAGAGATAAACTTATTTTTCTTTTCGTTGTCTTTAAAAAATAATTTCACTACATTTCACTAAAAATAAATTTATGTCTAATCTACGCGATATGGCAACACTCAGGTATACACGATTAATAAAAAAATACGTTTCTAATTATAGGAATAAAAAATATAAAATTTCGTGATTCAATTTAGAAATGTATAAGGAATACTTTTTAAATTAGGAATGTACATTTTGATAAAAATAATTTGGAACGCCATCTAGTGGGAGTACAAAATAGATAGGTACAAAAGTCAATCTTCATATAAAGCGAGCTCGATCAACGCACACACACATCATTCACTGACAGGGAATCTCGGACCACTTGGGAACATCTTGTATTTACAAGCAATAACAATTAAATTCTGTATATTATAAATTCTTGATGTAAGATTGTAATCTAATTTAATCATAGTCATGTAATGTTTGTCAACTATGAAGTGATTGTCAAAAGAACGGATCCCATTTTTTCACGGTGTTTTGCATGCATATAACATATCTATACATTATAATATATCCCCCATAAACCTATTCAGAGACGATATTTGAGTTACGATTTGTGAAATTGAAATCTTAGGATGCCCGTAACATATGCTGAATATAGCCCTTTTGCTTACTTTTTCTTTATAAAGAAATGATTGTATTTTTATTGTACTTTTAAGTTGTAATTGGTAAAGGCAATAAACGGATATTTTATTTTATTTAAATTAAGTCTTGTTTTTGAATTAAAGACTATTATTTAGAAAGCATTAAGACATTTACTTCGCAAAGTATTCTACTTTACTTACACAAGTATTGTTTGTATGAGTATATTATTCTTACAAGACAAGCTTCAACTTTTTTGTGCAAACTTAATTCTTTTTCTTCCCAACAACAAGTCATTTGTGCATAAGCCAAAGCTAACAACAATCGTATGTTATCAAAATATATAATATAAATTTTCTCGGATATTTAACACAACGCCATCTAGTCCCAAACTAAGCAACGCTTGTACTATGGAAACTAGATAACTGATAGACATACTTAAACATACTTTTTTTTGTAAATACATAGATATTAACGCTCAGACAGTAGAAAATTACAATGTTCATCACATCATAATTTTCTACTCGTGGGGATCGAACCCACACCCTCCGGCGCAATAGACACTGACGTATCCACTGCGCCAACCGAGCAGTCAAAAATTAATGCATACACGAGATTGACTTCTATAACTAACTATTCTGCGGTAGGAGATTGGAGAACTATAATAATACATTAAAGCAAATTTCTACATTAACTACCTACTGTACTTGAAAATAATTATAATATCTAACAATAAAGCTAATATCCACTTATTACACGCCATTTCTACACACATTGATTACAACGCCATCTACAAACAAATTCATAGCATATCAAAAAATCCTTTTTAATTTTTTTGTGAAATTAATTTTCAGTAAATTCAATAATAGTTTTTAAAGGATTTTAAACGCGGTTTATTATTCATTATTTTAAATATTTAACCCAATTTCTATGGAAAGTACTCACGTTAAAACAAACCCAAGAAAAAACTAAATTATATTTTTATTAAATATTTAGGAATTGAAAAAAGCTATGGCCAGTTTCGAAGGACCAAATATTTTTAATATACGAAAAACGGCCTATTGTTATATATATGTTCGTTTTTTTACTATGTGTGTGTTTTTTTCTATGTGTGGCTGTTATTTTGTTTGCAATAAATGTTATACAGACCAAAAATAGATTTTACCTTTACAATAATCTTACACAAAAATAATTATAAAGTTTTTATGACACATTATGAATTTGTTTTCCACCAAGTAACAATACATTTAATCAATACAACAAATTCGTTTAATACAAGTTTTTAGTACAGCGCCATCTGTTGTTGAAAACTTGTAGACTGGTTTTATTCAGATCATATATTAAACTAGATTTTACAAGCGCCTTGTCATTTTTCACGTACAAAATCTAATTACACTTCAATTTCGACTTTTCGTGTGTAATATTTATATATTTTTATTATGTTTTTTGTGAAACTTCTTAAAATATGAGTTATGAAGGTAAAGGTAATTTCTTCTCTTATTACTAACGACTTTGAAGACTTTTGACACTTATATAATAGAAGTTTCACTCAGAATTTCACGAGTATACCTTCTAACAAACTTTATATTTCTGTACAATAACAGTACATAAAACATATTTTATCGACACACTTGTCCAGTTTAATATATGACCTTAACCATTTCAAGTTTTTATGAAAACTTTTTTATATTCAAACTTATTTAATAAATAATTTTAATACCTTTTATGTGCATGATCTAGTTAAAGCGCCCTCTGTTGGATTTTCTTCAAACTTTTTTTATGTAAAGCTCCATCTATGTTTTTCTCCAAACTTCTCTTATTTAAATATTTTATTTAAATATATTATCGTTTATGAGCGTCGAAATGTTTCACGATATCTGGTATTGCGTTGGGCTCCACGGGCACCTTTTCTAGTAATTCCTTGAGACTCTTCACGTAGTTAAGTTTGCGGAAGAATTTTGAACTGTAAGACGACGGGAATAAGATTCATTTTGGAAATATCTTAACATTTTTAAGTTTGAAAGAGATTTTAATGCATATTTATTATATAATTATGAGGAGTATTAAGAATAAACTGATATTGACATTATGTTATTAAATGTATGCACTTATGCACAATGTTTAATTATTATTAATTATATTTGCACGTCTATTATGTGGGCAAAATATTTCAATCAAATTGCTTATAATAACACCTGCTGTACAACATTTTAGCAAATAAATTGCTTTGATCAATTTTAACAACTACCCGCCTTTTTGATAAAAATATAATATAAACAAATATAAAATTTCATTTATAAATAAATGAAAGTAAAGACTTAAAATAATGTTCAAATCTATAACAATATCATTAGTTATAAATTGTAATAAATTTACATATTGTTATTATTCACACATATAATATAATAATTAATAATGATGTAAACTTACCTTACAAACGGTTTAGTGATGACAACAAAAGACTTGAGCCAGAACGTTGGATGCACTAAGTACAGTTGTTTTAAACTTTTCCGTAATCTGTAAAAGAAAATTAAAGGATTTCTTTTATATCTATATTATAAAAAACTCAGAGGTGACAGTGATCTATCAACGCACAGCCCAAACCGCTGGACGGATCGGGCTGAAATTTGGCTGCAGGTAGATGTTATGACGTAGCCAATTACAAATTTGAATATTCTCAGACTATTTGTTATTTTGTTTTTTTTTGGACACTAACACACTGTAACTTAAGACCTGTACACCTACACCAAGCAAACTTGTGTCGTAGGTCTGTATTCCCTTCAACGTCACTAATGAGTTAAGTAACAATAAATCCATCTTTGATGGGGAGCCATTAAACTAAAAGAAGAAGAAGAAGTAACAATAAAAATATATTATAACTATTATTTTATTACAAGGAATCTTAAATATAAATTAATTTTATTAATAACTAGCGACCCGCCCCGGCTTCGCACGGGTGCAATGCTGATATACTATCGCGGAGTTTTCTGTAGACCTTTTCATTGTGTACAATACTTGGTACATTATTTTGATAAATCTCGTAGGATTCAGCCTGCGTTTGCAATGTAAGCGGAAAAAATGTAATTATTTGCGACATCACATTAGAAACCTCAAAAATAACAGTATTTGTCCACTATTTAATGGATGATATTATACATAAAAACCTTCCTCATGAGTTACTCTATCTATTAAAAAAAACCGCATCAAAATCCGTTGCGCAGTTTTAAAGATTTGAGCGTTCATAGGGACATACAACATGACACATGACAGAAAAAGCGACTTTGTTTTATACTATGTAGTGACTATACTAATTAGTTATATTTAATAATACGCATAATAGGTGTTTCAATGTGTGTGTGTGTGTGTGTGTGTGTGTGTGTGTGTGCGTGCGTGTGCATGTTTGCGTTTGTGCGTGCGTGATACATTCGTATTGTTGCAAGTGCTACTTATTATGGATAATTTTAAAAAGTAGTTCAGTCTTATCATAATCTAAGTTACTTAGCCTCTTATTTATTATATATATTTGCTTGTTTAGCACTCACCTACGGTCAATAAGCTTGTAGCACTCGTGCAGCCACCCAAAGCTCGGCATTCGACGGCGTCCAGCCGACCCGTGTAAATACACCAGCCTATATTCATCAGTGACGAGACGCTCCAGACTCCAGATTACGTACCTGGTATATATATATAGCCTTTATACAAATATACAAAGGGTATAGATGTAACAGAGGTCTTGGACGTTCCTTTTTAAGTTCATTTTAAAGCAAAAAAAATAATAATTTGTTTTTTATTGAGTCATCTCTTAAACACATTAAAAAAAATCAGAAGCAAAGATTTAAAAAAAAAAATAATTTTATTTGACTCATCTCTAGAGAACATCAAAAAAATTAAATTATCATCTTCAATATTATTTAATACATTTTTGGCTATCATCTCACATCTCTAAAACACACCAAAAAAAATATCATCTCAAATATTGTGTGAAACATTCTTGAACCACAACAAAATGAAAAAAAAAAATTGACTCATCTCTAAAACACAACCAAAAATTAAATGACCATCTTAAATATTGTTTTAAAACATTTTTTAATCAAAACAAATTTAAAAAAAAAATTGGTTCATCCCTAAAACATCAACACATATTAAATCGTCGTCTTAAACATTGTTAAAAGCACTTGAACCAAAAAAAAAATCACAAAAAAAATTTTTTTTCTTTTTTTTAATTAAAAAAACCACTCACAGAAACAGATTGTCCATCACGTATCGGTAGTCCGGCCGGCCGTTGTCGGGCAGGTGGCACGCGCTGAACACTATGATGGCCGCGCCGTCCGTACAGTACCCGCCGTGCGAGATCACCCGCTTGAACGGCTCTATCACCTGCGGGCATTATACAGGGTGAATTTTTGGGCAATCAACATTTTTTTTTGGTTCTTTTTTCTTGAGTTCAGTTGGTCATGTTGCAGTCGGCTAGTTTCTGTTGAGAGCAGCCACCACATTCGTATCGATATGAAGCTATGCAAGGCTGCACGTAAAGCCACGACCTCTCGTGTCTGAACTCTTAAACTACTACATACGCTCGTATACGGGGTGTGTTCTACTTTCATATCATACTCTACAGGGTGTGTTTTTACCGACCTTCTCGTTGATCTAGTCAATGTTTATCTATAAATCGATAGACCTTGTGTTCGATTCCCAACTAGGATGAAAAATGAGTTTTTTTTACAATAAGTTGTACACAGTTAAGTTCACCATCTCCAACGCGTCCGGCTAGTCTCTGTTAAGATTGGCCACCATCGACCAGGCTCTTACCTTCATATCACAAGTAGCGTGCCCACCGCCATGCTGCACGTGGAGCCACGACCTCTCGTGCCTGAACTCCTCGGCTGCGGAGTACTCCGGTATAGGATCGCTGCATTCGCTTGCCGTTGCTGTTGACTTCGATCTGGAAATGTTTTATAATGTTTTTTTTTCTATTTATCTTAAACAAAGGAGTATGGACGAAAAGTAGTCAATTTTCAGAACGAACAACGATTCAATAATCTACGGCAGGAAATAAGAGAGCCAAAAACAATTAATAATTTTAAAAGAAAGCTAAAAAATTATATGTATACGCAAACAAACTATTTAAAGTACCTAAAGATATACAAAAATTTTCACATTTTATATAAATGCTATTTTATTTTATTTTTTAAGGACAAAACTTAGTTGCGTTTTCATTAAAATTAGGACCTAAGCATTAGCTTTTAATTTTTTGTTAAAATGTTTCTCATTAAGTGAACACATATTTATGTTTTGTACACATATTCGTATAATGTTCTTGTGAAATAAAATTATTTAAACCTAAACTTTGAACTACCATAGTAAACCAGCCACATAATACCCTAAATATACAGGGTGTCCCGTAATGAGTGAAGCATCTCTTGGGGGATGATAGCCGAGCTAATAATCTATCAAAAAAAACCCAATATATGTCGTACGAAAATATCGCTGTTTTTGAAATATTGAGGATTTTGTAGTTTTCTCAAAAACGTTAACCTTGCCCAATGTTTTAAATTACCGTGGCCGTATTTTTTTTTTGTTTTAATTTTTTTTTACGTTTTTTATGAGTTGCTTTATTACTTTTGACCAATAATGACATTTATATTTTCGTGTGACCCATATTAGGTTTTTTTGTTAGATTAATAGCTCAGCTTTCATCCAAGAGATGCTTCACCCATTACGGGACACCCTGTATAAGTTAAAATTAAATAATTCGAGCCATGAACTTAAAACTATTGCAGCGCGCCTGCTAAGTCGAAACCTATAAATACTATTATTGTAAAAAAAATATTTAAATATTCGTTAATATGTCACATTAAAACGGAATTTATTAAAAATTATATTTTTATACTCTACACATATAAGTAGGATAATTTTATGTCAATTTCTCTAGTTTGATAAAAGATATCCTAATCTATTCATATTCATTTCATCAAAATCCTTTCTGTATTTGAGGCGTGATTGATGAACAAACATGCAAACCTTCACATTAATAATATCAGTGGGGATATGTAGTAGGATCCACATACCGTTTGGAATCCTCCTGCTCGCTGGGAAAGTCCACCGGCTCCGGCATGACCGGTTCCTCTTCAGACTCCAGAGAGCAACCGGAGACGCTGTCCAGACTGCAGCTGTCCTCGTCTGGAGGCTGAAAAAATGTCAAAATAAACAATTTATAACAAAACTATGCCCTATAAAAATTAATTCAAATCGTTCATTTTTCTAGATTGGATTTTTTGAAACGTCACATACAAATCGCAAAGACATGACCGAATGGGTAAATAAAAAATAACTATATAATATACTATGATAATATTTGAGTAATTTAGACTTGTTAACTATATTTAGAAATAATTCAGAATAGACAATATAATAATTAAGTTGGTAACACTTTTCTATAGTCTGTGCTTGATGTAAGGATCCAAGATGGTCGTTGTTCTTTTTTTTTCTGTAAGACATGTAACGTGTGCATATTGTTGGAGTTAAATAAATTAGCTACCGAAGAATTTCAATATCACTTATATTTCTATACACCCAAGAAGACTTCCAACAACGTCTTTTTAATTTCGCAAGTGTATATTTTTACGTGTGTTTGAATTTCTGAAAAACTAAAGGTCGCATCGAGATAGTCCTTTTTAATTTAAGAAAGGTACAATTCAACATAAAAAATAGCTTCATTGAAATCGGTCTAATACTTTCAGAAATATAACTAAACTTAATGAAATATAGGTGGGTAGTTGTATTTTTTTCAAAAAGTTATAGCAACAGTTCCTTCCAGATAACTATAAAAAAACACATAAAAAATAATTTGTTTATGAAACCATGGATATTCTAGTACAGTAGCAACCGTCAATTCTCATACATATCAGCAATAAGCATTGCTTAGCCAATGTCACAAAACAATGGTGTTTGATACACATTTCCTCGTTCCCACACTCACATGTTCTTTGCTGTTAGGCAAGCATTACGCTGTGGAGTGTTGTAATTAATTTTTACTTGTAAAAAACACTTTTAACTTTTCAATTCCACTGTATTATCAATTTTAGTAATAATACTAAAAGTAGAGAATGTACATATAGTTTTAGAGCTTATTCATTACAACCAAACAAATAAAGTTTTCCACTTTATAATATTAGTTTTTATAATTTGTATACTATACACTGTATAGGCTACATATATAAAATTATGTTATGGGAACGAAGCCGCGCGGATCAGCTAGCTATTCTATAATACAATATAAGTACCTAATCATATGGATTTTTTTAAAGATATTAAAAATCATACGCTTTTAAAACTATATGACATAACAGAATTTTTAATACCAGAAAATTCAAAAATTTTGTACAAATTGCCCTTAGAAAAAGTAATGTTTTTAAATAATGCTATCTTTTAATTTAATTTAATTTAATTTTAATACATATTCTTGTAATAAAAATGTAATTTAGATATTTCATTGACTTATAATTTTGTTGTGTAATGGTAATGTTGTATACACATTTTTGTTGGTCATTGATACGGAACTTGTATCATCATGTTATTTATATATACATATGTATATCAGTGATTGTTGTGTGTCGAATAAAATAAAATCTATACTAATATTATAAAGTTGAAGAGTTTGTTTGAACGCGCTAATCTCAGAAACTACTGGTCCGATTTGAAAAATTCTTTCAGTGTTAGATAGCCCATTTATCGAGGAAGGCTATAGGCTATATATCATCCCGATATTCACACGGGAGCGAAGCCCTGGTGCGCAGCTAGTAAAAAATAAAAAATAGATACCAAATTTTTAAATCACCCTGTATATAAACATTTCCACTCACCACTTCGATCTTGCGTCGCGGCGAGTTAGGGTTCCTGGGCGCGGTGGGGCGAAGCGCTACCGAGCCGGTGTACGGATCCAGTAGGGCTTGGTACGCCGACTTGTCGTCTTGCGTGGACGAAATTATATCGGGCGAGTCGAGATTCTGAACAATATATCAATAATTATAATGAAATGAATAGAGTAAGTAGGTAGGTAGTAAATTTAAAAATTGACTATCCATAAGTACTTTGTCAAAAAGTCAAAAGTCAAAATGTTTATTTTCCAAATTGGCCTCTGTTGAGGCGCTTTTAGAACGTCATTTACATTTGCATAATATTTTTTCTATTTACCACCGATTCGGAAGGCTGTCTCTACCGAGAAGAACCGGCAAGAAACTCGAGTAGTTGCTCTTTTCAAAAAGCTTTGATACAATGTGTAATGGTTTACAATCATTTGAATTTAACGGAAAATCCAACTGTAAAAGGTTTATATGAATAATAAATATTTTCTATTTCCTATTTTCTATATATAACTAGATGAGCCCAGCGATCCCACCCGCCTATATATCAAGTTCCCGTAGGATTGTCGGGATAAAAACTAAATTTCAGAGAATCTCTGTACAAATTTTCATCCAAATCAGTCCAGTAGTTTCGCATACCAATCATGACTTTTGTCCTTGCTTACGAGTAAATTATTGCACGAGAACTTAAATAATTTTATTTTTATTACAATCGTTTCGCTCCTTTAACTTACTGTCGGTAGAGACAGCCTTCCGAATCGATGACAAATAAAAAAAAATAAAAAAAATTCTAAAAGCGCCTCAAAGAAGGCCGATTTCAAAAATAAACATTTTGACTTCAATATACAGGGTGTCCCGTAATGAGTGAAGCATCTCTTGGGGGATGATAGCTAAGCTAATGATCTATCAAAAAAAACCCAATATAGGTCATACGAAAATATCACTGTTTTTGAGATATTGAGGATTTTGAAGTTTTTTCAAAAATGTTGACCTCGCCCAATGTTTTATATTACTGTGGCCGTAATTCTTATTAGTTTTTCATAATTTTTTTACTAAGTTTTCTTTATGAGTTGCTTTCTTGGATACATGCATTAGATATTAATAGAAATATCAGACAACGGAAGAAAAAAAATTAAAAATACCATCACATTACAAATTATGAATTCTTATTAATATTGACCAATACTAACATTTAATTTTATTTTTCATGGAAAAAAATAACATTTCATACTTAGTATCATCCTGGACGTATCATTAAAATAGGTCTCAAATTGATTTCAAATTGCAATATTTTTTTTTTTGCTATAGGGAAAAATCATAAGTTTTATACCATTTTGAAATCGGTATTAAATACAGAAGTTTTTAAGTTCACTGACCGTCTCAGTGTAGTACATTTTTTTTAAACCACAGACTATCAAATCTGACCTCAACATTTTACTGTATCCTAAATTTGAAATAAATATTTTTTTTCTTCCGTTGTCTGATATTTCAATTAATATCTAATGCATGTATCCAGGAAAGCAACTCATAAAGAAAACTTGGTAAAAAAAATTATGAAAAACAAATAAGAATTACGGCCACAGTAATATAAAACATTGGGCGAGGTCAACATCTTTGAAAAAACTACAAAATCCTCAATATCTCAAAAACACTGATATTTTCGTATGACCTATATTGGATTTTTTTGATAGATCATTAGCTCAGCTATCATCCCCCAAGAGATGCTTCACTCATTACGGGACACCCTGTATAAGACGGGTCGAATTTTTTATGTTCATTTAAAAAAATAATAGTAGATTTATTACAGCATTTTATAGAAGGCTGCTTTAATTTTCAGCATTTTTATTTCAATAACTAGCCACGCCCTGCGGTTTCACCCGCGTTATTCCCGATCTCAGGGAATTCCGGGGAAATTATTCGAATTTTTCTCGCCGTAAAAACTATCCTTGAACTCCAACGAACTTAAAAAAAAAATGACCAAATTGGTCCAGGCGTTGTTGAGTTATGCGCTTACCAACATATTTTGCGATTGATTTTTATATTATAGATTCGGGGACGGCGATCAATTGCCAGCCTCGAAAAAGGGCCGTGTGCAAAATTTCAGACGCAAGGGTTCAGCAACGGCGATTTTGGCAAAGTATGGCGGCCATCTTGTTTTCCGCCATTTTGATTTTTTTTCACACGCCTGGTAATCGCCTGCAATTTTGAGCATTTTTTGTTCAGACACCCCTCCTCGCCAATGAACCGTCTCGCCAGGCCGTCGGATGTTTTTTCGAGATCGAGGGTGTCGGAGTTCGCTATATTTTTCCTCTGGTCGCTAGGAGCACCTCTATACGATAGTAGCAAAAGTCCTGGGGGTTTCCGCTCAGGGGTTGAGAAAATGGATGTCAGTCAGTGAGTCAGTGGTAATGTAGCTTTATATAATATAATTATTATAAAAATACATGTATGCTTACATTTTGCATTCCAATACTGCTAGACATTTCGATGGGTAGATCGAAATTTGGCATCGCTCGTAGATTAGACGGGGAGTCACACCATTCGGTACTCTGAAAGTTTAATAAATAAAATAAATAAATATTTAGGGACATTTAATATAACACCATCTAGTGCCAAACTAAGCAATGCTTGTACTATAGAAACTGGATAACTGGTAGGCATACTTTTTTTGTAAATACATAATACTATAGATAAATTAATGTATAATGTTTACATATATGGGTTAGCATACTTAAGATACAAAGTATAAACAAAAGAAATTGTAAGAAAATAACTATTTTTAGGGTCCCGGAACCGAATGGCAAAACAACGGAACTATGAATTCGTCATATGTCTGTCTGTCTGTCCGTCCATCACAGCTACTGTCCCGAATCTATTGGATCAACATAATTGAAACTTTGTAGGTAGATGCAATCTGTTAATCGCTTTACGATTTATACAGAAAAATAAAAAAAATAATTATATTAAAAGGGGGCCCCGGTTCCTTGAACTGAAACTAAAAAAAATTGTCTACAGGATGTCTACAAAATTGTATAAAGGTTCCTTAAACCATTTTTCAAGGACAATCGATCAGAAGACACTGTACAATCTAAATTCAAACATGCATTCTCTACAGGAACCGAGAGTTCAAACTAGATTTACAAAGCAGTTACATAACATACCCCACAATGAAATCCCTCCGACGCCTGTATATCCACCCTAGTCTTAGGAGTGCTCTGACTCGACGATATCCTCTCACTAACTCTCACATGATTCTCCAGCAAACTCTCCTTCCCAGGAGTCTCAGACAACCTCGGAATAATTTTCCTCCTCGGCCCGTTGGAATAATTCAAAGAATCCGTCAAAACCTGACTATCCGCCGTTACATAATTATCAGATATATACAAGTTGCTCTTAGACGTATTTCTCTGAGGGCTGTAGAACTCGTAACCATTTATCTCTGTCTTGTCCCCTTCTATACTTGACAGACTCAGGTCTTTCTCTTCTACCTTATGCCCTTTCTTCGGTATAAGATCTGGGTAGTTATCATCTGGACTGTTAAGACCCATTAAGGGATGATTCGTCGTTAGTGTTAGGGTCGAACTCAATTTTGGCGGACTGATCTTTAAATTCTTTGGTCTTGCATCTGGCGAATTTATGTTTAGTTCCGACATTTTGCTTAGCAAAGAATCTGATAGATCCTCTTTTCTATTATCGACTGGATCTGATAATCTTAGGACGAAAGGGTTTTGGAGTCTCAAGACATCGGTGTCTGGTTCAAAGTCTGAGGAGTTGGAGTTGGGAGTACCCTGGGATTTGATGGACTCAGAACCGGTATCCATCTTCTCGTCTGATGATTGAGAGCTGAGTAAGTCGTCTCGACTCTGCTGCGGTGATTTGAAGTTACTGAAATTATGTTATAAATTATAATATTGCGTTTTTCTATGCAGTCTTGAAAAACAAATAGGGAATACGAGTATATAGTAAGCGAAGTGAAAGCTTTGATATCTTAGAAAACTTAAATATGCGAATTAAATATATAAAACTCTTCACCCTACGACGCGAACAGAAATAGATTACTAAAAAATGTTACTTATTTTATTTATTTTCATTAATATTACTTTCAATTACATATATAATTTTATTTGCTTGATACCAAAAATTTGCAAATCCTACTTTAATATAAGGGCAAAAGAGCATCAGATTTAACAAACTTGTAAAGAAATAAAAAAAAATTTTCATCAAAAATTTTTGCGTTATTTTTTATTCTGCAAGTTATATCCTTGCCATAAAGTTAATCAAAATAAATTAAACAAAAAAGGAAAACAATGTCAAGGTTTTTTTTTAAATTTTTATCAACCTTCCTACTCTGTACTGATATTTTATTTCGACTCAACATAATACAGATAAAAAACCATGTGTTCAATGGCCAGACATTAATAGATATAAACTTTTATGTTACACTGGTTGTTCCGCGCGGCTTCGCTCCCGTAGCATAATCTATACTAATATTATAAAGGTAGGTTTCCTACCTTTCTATTTTTGTATGTTTGTATATGAATAGGCTCAAAAACTACTGGACCGATTTCAAAATTACTTTTACCATTACTTAGAGGGATTCTTCCGAATCTATAATCTATAGGATATTTTATCTTGGAAAATAGATAGTATATAATATTTTGCTAGGGAAGTGAGGCTGCGCGGGTCAGCTAGTGTTATACAGGGTTATTATAGGATTCCAATGGAAACAAATTTTTCAAATCAGCAATTTTACAATATGGATGTTTGTCTGTCAATCGTACTGCAACTATTGTATGAATTTTAATGAAATTTCTAGCGTACAGGTAGGCTTTTATGTCTCGAGCAAAGCGGCTGTAACTATAAAAGTCAGGAAAGTTTTTTCAAGTCCATATGGTAGTTTCAAAGAGCTTTTTTAAACAAATAAAGAAAAAAATTTTATTAGTATATATACATCCCTGGCCCTAATATTGTTTTATTCCTACCATACTGTTTCTGCTCAGTTTTATTTAAATTTCAAATTGAAGGTTTCGATTTATAATGAAACGAGGATAAATAAATCTTCATTATAATACATGTTATAAAAATAAACAAAAAAATGAAAGGTCAAAATATTACTGACATAGCAAAAAGTTAGGACTATACTAATCTACATTATCAACAAGTAACATGGGCTATATAACATTATGCTAAAAGAGTGAAGCCGCGCAGATCAGCTAGAATTTTATAAAGATAGAAATAGGGTTCAATCGAAAAGTGAATGACATCCAATAACAATATAAATTAATTATTTATCAATGACCTCTTATCAATGTAATAAATGCATCTAACATTTACCCCTATAGTTTATACAATACTAGCGGAAGAATAGAATTTCTAGAAATACTAAAGCAAGTTTTAAAGCCTAATAAAATATTTAAAGACTTAAATTCCTCTTCTTTAAAGAATTGCATTTTATCAACAGTTGTTGGAAATAACTGAACATGATACTTAAAGATACACAGCTTTAAAAAACAAACTATTGTACACATGTATGTATTTATAAAATTATGATCACATTAATAGTATAATTTAAATTAAATAAAAATTAGTTTCTACCAAGTTTTATATGGAATTGGTTGGATCCATGTAAAAGATTAGTAAAAGGAACTGGTCTATAATCACATTTCACAAACAGCGTACCAAACATAACAAACATTCAATTAAGATGCAATATTTTTGTTGTACCATCTACATATAGAAACAATATATTAATTTTCTGTAAAATTAGAAAAGACATTTAAGAACAGTAAGTTTCATTTCAATTCATTAATTACAAGCACTGGATATTTTTAAAGAATGTTTAAAAAAATAACAAATATATGTAGAATTAATTGGTTTTTACATATGTACATGTATGCAGTATTATTCAATAATATGCTTCATATTTCGATCTGACTCATCTGTCCTTGATATTTCGCTGAATTGCTGACATTTAAAAATATATTATTTATTATAAAATTAGGGTGGATGCAAAATAAAATTGTGGGTGCTTTAACAATAATGTATATTCCAACTTATAATATGCCAGTATCGCAAACATGTGTATTACAGTAACTAACAGATTAATTGAGGAAGTAAATTGATATTTCAGCGAAAACTTTTGCACGCAAATGATATTATGAAAAATAAATAAATACTTACTTCATTTGTACGTTATAATTTGTGCGGATTAAATAAATCAACACGCTTTTCACTACATGTACGAAACTGAGTTGCGATACGATATGATTTTATCAAGATTTATTTTATACACTCTGAACATAATAACGCAAAATTATAATTTACAAAATGTAGTCGACCGTCGACTTTCGACAGTCAAATGTCGATGCGTTGATTGTCGGTCGACGGTACGATTGACGAATCACTTCAAACAAAATATACATCGAAGAATGTAAGGATGCGTTCAATGAAAGCACAATTTTTCAATATTTTTATTTTTTATTCGTAAACTTATTTTAAAATATTTTTATACGTGTTACGAATTTGATAAGAATGATATTAATTTAAAATCGTGAAATCAAAGCGATCTTTAGCTATGTCTAAATTTATTTAAAGGAAAAAGTTTTTCGAATCCATTTTTAATTTATCTTCTCTCTATATATTATGAATAGTCTTCATTATAAACATTCAATAAATTGTAGAAAGCTACAAATTTGGGGGTAGGAAGCAAAAACATACACGTGCACATCATAATCGCTAATTAATAACTGCATTGCTATTTCTAAATGTGAAAGTTATTCATATTTTAAGTTTAGAAATCGCTCGTAGAAATGGACTCAATACCAAACCCTAAGTAGGTCTTGAATACCAAATCAACAAATCCATATATCCTAATTCCTAACCACGAAGTTTAACTAAACATGTTTTAATTACAATTAATTTATAAAAAAGAATAATTCAAAAGATATACATACCTTAGAAATGATGCCAATAAATTTTCTTGAAATATAGAACAATCGCCGTTTTCTTGGAAAATTGCAGGATGAAAATGTTAACACAATGAATGAAACATTACAGTTAAACGTGGATTTAACACTGTAGCGCTCTTCTTGAGGAAATTCATATTAATCAACACACATAAAACATTTATGATTGATAACTTGCAAGGTAAATAAAACGGTAAAGGGAATTACTTTTTTGTTGTGATAAATTATTTATTTGTTGTGATAATATTTTTAATTTTTAAAGTAAAGGACTTATTTCCCTCCAGATCTTATTTAATGTAAAAATTATTACTACGTATACTTAGCTTCGTTTTAAAACATAATATGTTTGATCACCTCTAATTATAATTAATTATTCACGATTTTCTAAATAACTACGGCGTAATTTTTAAATTTAATAGACTTTTTTGTTAAAAATAAATGGTTTCAAATATCAAACAGGTGTAACAATTTCGTCTGTGCAACAAGTATGGGAAATCCGCTTAGAAATGCAAAATATTTAACATTTCTTTTGAAAACAAGTATCATTTAACAAAAGTTTTGAAAATAATCGTTTCTCGGAACTGTATTTCTAGCGAATACCCGGTGATTTTTATTCAGTGTGGATTAGGAAGTTGAAGTAACTTTATTTTTGTTATATTTTTAGTTTTAATATTTTTTATTCACAGCAATGGAATACAGATCGCTTATATTTTTGATGGGGCTAGGTTTACGTTTTGTTATGGCTGAAGATGTAAGCTGTAAGTACCGCAATTTTATCGTGTTTTTATTGTTCTTATATTAAACTACTAAAATGTAAATGTAATCCAAAAAAATATACATAAGTTATGTATTCTGAAGTTTGGGACATGATTGAATAGGTGCTGGATTTGAGATTGATCAAAAAATTTATACTTTTTATTAAAAATGCATTAAAATATAAATATTTCGTCTGGCAATGGAATATAATAATTTTAAATAAATGTGATTTTTTTGTTAATTTACATGTGTACCACTTCGAAGCACTTTCCCCTATATTAGGTAAACCTGTACAGTGGGGCAACAGATTTTCTTAGTAGTATTATAAATTAAAAAGTCGGAAGAATAAATTAAGAACGAGAATAATATGAAAATCAAACTAGAGAAGGACATTCGATGAAGCTTTTTGTTTCAGATCAAGCCTGCGTAGACAAATATTCAAGAAAAGGTTACCAGCCATGGCAAGAATGGTCAGACCATTACACATGCCACAGATACCGCTGTGAGATACGAGATGGAAAATACTTTATTGCTGCTGTTGGGTTAGTATTGTATGCGTGAAAGATTACGATTTAATTCACAGAATAGGTACTTACTGATCCACACGGCTTCCCTTCCATAGCATAATGTTATAGCCTATAAAAAATTGCTTATGTCACTCGTGGATTATGTAGCTTTCGAATGGTGAAAGAATTTATAAAATCGGTAAAGCAGTTTTTGAGCCTATTCATTTCAACCAAACAAACATAGCTATCCTCTTTATAATATTAGAGTAGATTAAAAAGGCTCATCTACATTGAACATTAAAAGCAACATTTATCAAAATTAACTGTGAACAAATTTTACCCAAAACTATTATCGTTTTTAAGACCAATAAAAAACTAACGCTTCGCACTATGATCATTTAAGTCGACTATACTATATTTTTTAATAAATGTACATATAACAGATGCAATCGATTCATTGGAGTAATTTTCCAGATGCCGAAAACCCAAAATTCCAGAGAATGCGTTAGAATGCCATGAGTATATTGAAGACGAAAACGTTGGTAAGCAAAACAGATTTTAAGGGAAGATTTAAGATTGATTTTTTATTATTTTTTTTTAAAGAGATAGTTAGGCATTTGACCACGATCCCGCCTGATGGAAAACGGTGATGTGGTCTATGAAGTGGCATGACTATCTAGGAGGAGCCTATTCACTCGTGACTTGATAGTGGATAGGCGGGAACAGATAGAAGTTTGACGAGGTTCAGAGTGCAGACCGACTCTTCAATACAAAGAATATACACAATGATGGAAGTCTAGCCTGGGGACCGCGGGGAGAGCCCGAAACCCCCCAGAAATCGCCGACGGGTCCAGCGGTAAACCGTTTCTTCGGATCCCACTGCTCTCCAAGACTAGGCTATTTAATTTTACTACACTGTCTCTAAGTCCGGGGATAGTATTCTTTCGTTACTTGCAATAATATCATTTTAGATACGCTAGTTACACACCAATTTAAGCGGCGCCCAGTAAGGGAGATCGTATTTTAATAGCTTTCTCCAGATTTGACGTGATTTGAAAAATTTCTAATTTCACCATGGACCACAACGTTTAAAACCTTTTATGGCAAAATGTCACGCGAAACATACACTTGATACTTTGCTCATGACATCGCTGTTTATTTTTTATTAGCTGTGCCCCAGGGCTTCGCTTCCGTGGGAATATCGGGATGATATATAGCTTATAGCCTTCCTCGATAAATGGGCTATCTAACACTAAAAAATTTTTCGAATCGGACTAGTAGTTCCTGAGATTAGCGCGTTCAAAAAACAAACTCTTCAGCTTTATAATATTAGTATAGATCAATATAATTATATTACGTAATTAGAATGTCACAAAATGTGGCTTCAATTAATAAAATATATAATTTCGACAGAATTTCCAACATGCTGCGCGCGCTTAAGATGCGTGGTGGAAGTAAATGGTGAAAGGATTGTCCAAACTCGAGGTCAGCCTGGAGAGCTTTTCCCTGACAAGTAAGACTGTATTTTTAAGTTTAAATAAAAATGTCAAAATTTTTGAAAAATTAACATCAATCCAACCTAAAATCTCAGAAGCTAGTAGCCATATCTCGTAATCAGTATGTATTTTTTTTTATTTAATAGCAGAAAAAGACTTAGTGACAAAATACAACTTTCTAATAGAGAATAACTAAAATTGATTATATTAGTTTAGTTTTAGACCTTAGGGAAAATGAAGTCCCGTGTCGCCTGTTACTGTATGGGGTAGATGTCAAATACATTTTATTGATACTACTATATATAAAATAGTTGGTCAGCCTTCTGTGTCTCGCCAGACTTAAACATTTTTTTCACTCCTCTACCACAGATCGAACCCAGGACCTTTTGTATCACCTAATCCCCGTCCCATTAAACTTTTTAAGGCTTCTAAATTAGAATGTATATAAATATTATTTTAGACCATGGAAAGGCCAACAAAACGAACCAAACCCCGCAGTAGTGGGCATGGGTCCAATCCAACAGAACACAGTGGGGGGAGAGCCTCAGAGCCAACCATCGCCGGGAATATTCAACAGCAGAGGCGCAGGCAAGCCAAGTAATTTTGTTATTAGCGCATAATGAGTAAATAATATTACAATACTCGTTTTAGTTGTTAACCGAAAATAGATTGTGTAAAGTTTAACAAACAACCCATTTAGTTGAAAACGATCACATAAACCTAACACAAGTTTAGTTAGATTGAATCTAGTTCAGTATATCCTAGTAAAAACTGTAAGACTGTAATGCAAAAAAAATCAAGTAATGCATCTTTATTCCATACCCATTTTGTTGGAGATTTACTTAAATCAGGACCAAAATTTAATGTTTAATACACTAACATATCGTAACTAATAAAATATAGATAAGTACCTAACTGAATGTTTCTTACAAATCCTATAACACCATATTTTATTAATCTAGCCAACGATATTCCCGACAGCGGATGGCAACGATATTAGTGGGAGACGATACGTGGACCCCTACCCCTCTCAACAGATGCAAGACTCCCCAAGAAAGAAAAGATCTACAACATACCCTCTATTTGATAGGGGACTCTTACGCGAACGCGCGTACACACCACATCAAGTTAAAATACACGGATATTCGCCAGAAAAATATACTTCATATTTCGCAAATAATGTAAAAGCGGTCTCTAATCCGAAACTACACTTTAACATGTCCTAAAATTATGTTTATTCTTTAAAATGTTTATCAATGCAATTTATTCACTGTTTATTATGCTCTGTTGAAATAAATTTGATCATATCGTAATGATGTTTTATTTAACGTCAATATAAATAATTGAATTATTAGACCAATGATGATGATCATTTAACACTTAAAGCTAAAAAATCATCATCAATGGGTTCGCTTTTTAATAACGAATAACGTTAGAATCGTGTATGTATTAGTTTAATAATGTGCTTAACACGTTAAATGTTCCAGTAGATTTATAATTTATAAGTAAGAAGTGATAGTATTCGTTATTTAAATATACTTAACTGCATTTTATACGGGTGCGGTTACAGCTGTGTTTACACAAGTGAATAAAAATAAATTAACTAAAGCGATATGTGAACGCATCATTTGAATGGTTGAATATTAAATGTCAACTGTTTCATAAATGTCACAAAAGTCAAATCTATTTACTAAAGTCAGTAGTCAGTGTTATCAACAAGTTTATATTTATATTTTAATAATTTTAAAAATTACAAGAATATTTTTGTACATTATAGTTGTTTAACCTACGAATTCTTCATACTATAATCTATTTCACGATATTTTTTCATTGTTTTTTAATGCTTTATTTAATATGGGAATAACAATTTTAATTTGCCTATAAACAAGGAAGTGTTTGTATGACGAATGGATAATTTTTGGTAAAACAGGTTAGTCTTCCTTATTATATACGGTATTATTGATTGAAATATATATGAGTAAAAATCATTATCAATATTATTTTGAATTAGTGCTTTTATTAACCTTTTTGCCTCTGCTAAGGATTGAATCCGGAATCCTACGATTAGCTTTTTATCTACCAATTACATCAAAATATGATAAGGGATTGTCATCAAGAATAATATTCTATATCTCCTCTTGGGTCTGTATTTTCCTCTTACTTTAAAATTTAAATATGAAAACAACCATCACAGTAGTTAGAAAACTCTTTCGTCATTATCTCATGGGAAACCGATAAAAATGGTCAACACTGGAAATTTATCTATTTGATTTGTTCAGTTTCATCCTTTTGCTAAGTATCATTCTATAATAACATTAAAAAAGAAATAATTGTGTATTCACCCACTACTGGACTAATTTAAAAATTTCACTAGGAAGCCGATCTTTACTAAGTGATATAGGCTATATAACATTATTCTACTGTAGCAAAAGCACATGGAACCGCTATTTTATCATCAAAATAGCATCAAATGTAGTTTAAAACTATTAATATTTTCTTATTTAACACAACTTTAGAAACACTAGTTTTCTTATCTACATAAATATTATAAAGAAAACTTTATTTGTTTGTTTGTTTGGTTGTAATGAATAGGCACAAAAACTACTGAGTCCGATTTAAACATTCTTTCACCATTCAATTTTATATATAATTATAACATAAAGGGTTCAGCTCAGATCAGGTAGATCATAAAAACCTTTAAACTACTAATTCCAGATGTATTCCAATAAGTGATGTCAGAATGGAGCCGCAGAAACCCTTCGCCTGCACGATCCCGGATTGCGGCATGACATTCACCAATGAGGACCACCTGCATGTACACACCAAGAAACATGACATGGTGCTGCAGCTCGGTATGGAGCAGAAGGCTGCTTTTGCAGGTGATCTATTTTTTTTTATAAATCCTGAAAAAAAGTGTACACTTTATTGGGAACCTGGGTCATATTGATTTGAACTTATGTGAATGGAATCAATAAATTATTTATTTATTTAAATTATAGTCCACTAACAACCATTTTCAATAATGTATCGATGATGATGGATAGATTGTTATGACAGATTATATGACAATAGATAGACAAAAGTCATAGTAAATGTATCCATCAATAGGATATTGAAATCAAAGTAAGTGCAAATAGATAGATTTGTCTGATTTTAAGTTCTTCTGAAGTTACATCCAAATTCGTCCAGTAATATTTTCGTGAAAGACTAACAAACATACACTCAAAAATATTTGCACTATACATTCAATTTTATTTATTTAAACCTTAAAAAACTTATTATTTCAGCTGACCAAACCCCCACGCCCACCAGATTCATCCGTAATTGTGAAGAAGTTGGTCTGTTTCAAGACTTACAGAATGTTAATCCATTTGATGAGGGATTCAAAAGAGCTATGGAGGCTAAGTATGTATTATTATATCTACAGTAATATATATGTCGGCAACATTTTGTGAATTTATGTTTTGACAGGTTCTGTACGTTATTTTTCTATGCAAATGTCACTTGTTAGTTGTTAGCTGTCATCAAAGTACTATAAAAGAGTAAGCGCGTTCAGTATCTGGGCGCATTGGTACCGATAGCGTGTAACGTGTTATTGACGTCACGACCCAACTACCCTCACTTTGCTAATAGTCTTTATGACTAGCTGTGATTTGTTGTTAACTGACTAGTTCTATAATTGGCCAGTTGTGTAGAATCACAGTACATTTCTATTATATTCGACATAATTATACAAAGCCCCTCTATTAGTTTCTTATATATATTTTTAAATTTTTATTAAAATAAAGAGGGTTTTTTATTCAAAATCACATAGCATAAAAGCCATGATTATGCCACCCTCATTGGCATTATAAAAAAAATACACTAATATTATAAAGAGGAAAAGTTTGTTTGTTTGTAATGAATAGATTCAGAAACTACTGGACCAATTTGAATGAAATTTTCAACAGAGATTCTTTTAAACCCCAGGAATGATATAGGATAGTTTGTCCCGTGTGGCGACGGGTTAGAATACATGTGTTGCCAGTTGCTACGCCATTTCTACCCGTGGGTGTCGTAAGAGGCGACAGAGGATACTTCTGTTGCATAACATCTTCAGCATAAAAAGTACCTGGAGGCCTGTATTCGCATCTCATTCCTCTCGCGTCCTTTCCTGCTCCTCTCCCAACGTCCTATGATTAATCCTCTCCTTATCCCCTCCCCTTCCTTCCAGCCGGCAAGGCATCTCGACACTCTGATGTTGCAGATGTTCATGGGCTGCGGTCAGTCACTTAACATCAGGTGACCTGACGCCCCGCTTGCCTGATATAACATACAAAAAAAGGTTTCATCCCAAAAATCCTAAAGGAACGGGAATTATACGCGGGTGAATCTGCGGAGCTCAGCTAGCCAATTATAATGAGCAAAACATCAAAAAATTTGTTAAAAAATATCCAGTGACCACCTATTTTTATTTTTCTATTGATATATAAAAATCTTAATTGTACAGTCTCGTACAAAAGTAACCCTCGAAAATGTCGTTAAAAACTGACCTCTCACTCTATACATGTATAGTTTAGTCATGCAATCAACAACTGTTTTGCAAAATTCAACCTTATGCGAACTAATTAAAGTTGTTATTACTCTGACAAATCGGATTTAAGTTTGCCATGTTATAGTTACGCCGTTTTGATTTGGTTGTATTATATTTTTGAGACAAATTAAATCTAAATGACATGCTATAATCCTATTATATATAAAAATGAATAGCAAAATGTGTTGGTAAGCGCATAACTCAACAACGACTGGACCAATTTGGACAATTCTTTTTTTAAATGTTCGTTGAAGTTCAAGCATGGTTTTTACGGCGAGAAAAATTCGAATAATTACCGGGTCCACGCGAGCGAAGCCGCGGGTGGAAGCTAGTCAGTAATAAAAATAATAAAAACTATATTAAGACTATTTGAAATGAGTATCTAGAATTTTTACAAATCAATGAATCTTGTTTTAACATTTTTGTGTTTTGTCATGTTGTATCTCCTTTCAGGCACAATGTATTATCATTGGAGACTGCTTCAGAAGATGTATTACACACACCTCACTTGGTGTTCCCTATGGACGCTGATTGCACGTTATACACAGCGAACAATCAACGGAATATTACTATAAGTAGGTGAGTTATATTTTATAATTTCAAAGTCAAAGTCAAAGTCAAAATGTTTATTTTCCAAATTGGCCTCTGTTGAGGCGCTTTTAGAACGTCATTTACATTTGCATAATAAATAAATATTTTTTTTTATTTACCATTCGGAAGGCTGACTCTACCGAGAAGAACCGGCAAGAAACTCGAGTAGTTGCTCTTTTCAAAAAGCTTTGATACAATGTGGAATTGTTTACAATCACTTTTTGAATTTAACGGAAAATCCATTTATCCTCAAATTGTAGTTTAAAATGTTCTATAAATTAAAAAGCTTGTTAAAAAAAAGCAAATTTCATTGCGTATATCTGCTATTCTCGAAACACAAACATTTATATTGAATTTTATTTGTTGAAATCTTACTAACATTATAAATGCGAAGGTTTGTGAGGATGTATGTATGTATGATAATCAAAACTACTGAACCGATTATGATGAAACTTGGTATACATATAAGGCAGGGTTCAGAATAACATATAGCCTATATGTTATTCGTCTTTTCTCTCGGAGCTTTACGGGATTAGAAGTTACGCAGGTAAAAACCGCGGGGCGCGCCTAGTATTTAATATTGTAGTCAATTTTGAGAAAGAAAGTATGGTATAAGAGGAAATTAAAAAAAAATACGAATTTTAAAAATAATATTTTAGTGTTTTTGTAATGTACATACAAATATATCGCTTATTCATACAGTAATAAATAAATAAATAAATATTTCTGGACATTTAACACAACGTCATCTAGTCCCAAACTAAGCAAAGCTTGTACTATGGATACTAGATAACTGATACACATACTTAAACATACTTTTTTTTTGTAGATACATACATACTATAGATAAATTAACACCCAGACAGTAGAAAATTACAATGTTCATCACATCATAATTTTCTGCTCGTGGGGATCGAACCCACACCCTCCGGTGCAACAGACCATTGTTGAACCACTGCGCCATCGGGTCGTCAAAAGTATTTTTACCTTGTACCGTATTATTTTCTGGCCTTATAAAATGAATACATGACATTCATAAAAACATTATTTCAGGTCGTCCAGTGACGAATCGGGCGCTGTAAAAGAATACGAAACTACCACCATATCAAAATTGACCAATGAAGTGACCACCATCAGTAGAGTGGTGAAACCGGATTCAGACGAAAGCAAACACGACAAAAAGGACGTAGAAACAGTGTCTTATACGAATAATGTGATCAAAATACAAGAATTCAGAAAAGATGGGAAAGTTAATATAGAAAAAAATGATAAAAATAAAGAAATACCGCCTATAATGAGCCAGAAATCACTAGATTTCGTCGTGGACAGTCTAACAAGCGACTCCAGTGATGATTGTAGGATAAGAGATGAGAAGATTAAGAAGGAGATGAGAGAGGATGGAGATATTGAAGTTATAATAAAGTTGCCGAGTGGAAAGAGAGTTAAAATGAAGGCAGAGGAAGATTCTAAAACTGTGGACACTGATACGAGAGAGAAATTAAAAAGTGTGCTAACTAAAAAAAATCCAGTTGCAAATGCAATTTCTGTGTCAACTGGTATGTTGATACCAGTTAAACTGGTAAATTCAGTTCCGTTGGTGAATAAGTTGCCGATACCGCCGTTCTCTCCGCCCAAAGTGAGTGTTAAAAAAAGTGAAAGTGTGAAAATAAGTGAGTGCCGGACTAGTGATGTTAGTTTGGATGAGAAGAGGAGCTATTCTAGTGCAGCGTCGAAACGGTATAGGTGTGTATAATATGATAGTGTAATGCTGGTGACTATCTTTGTACAAAATTTCATCGAAATCGGTTTAGTGGTTTTGGTATAGACACATACATATATTTGGAGACAGACAGACAGACTTACTTTCGCAAATTGTTTATTTCAGAATACATGCCTATATTTTCAATATTTACTGCCTGTTGGTCTAGTGGTTGTTGCATCTTTGACTTTGTCTCAGGTTTGAATCCCTGGGTGGGGTCAAAAACTATAACACCTCCTGCGCAGCTGGTTAGTCTCTGTTGAGATTGGCCACCATAGCCAGTATCGGTCAGGGGAGCTATTATAATACTAGCTGCGCACCAGGGCTTCGCTCCCGTGGGAATATCGAGATGATATATAGCCTATAGCCTTCCTTGATAAATGGGATAGCGCCTCGTTCCTGAGATTAGCGCATTCAAACAAACAAACTCTTCATTTTTATAATATTAGTACAGATTATTATTTGTATTTACAGGGAAAGGAGGAGAGAAATAAAGAAGCAACAAGAGGAAGAGATACAGCAATTACGAGACGCGAATTTAAAATTGAACTCTGAGAATAAAGTATTAAGAGTGATATTAGCTAAGCATATACAGAAATGTCCCTGCCCTGAAGATTTGAGTAAGTTATTTTTTTTAACCGACTTTCAAAAAAAGGAGGATATCTACTTGATGATGAATTCTCGAAACCGGTTGTAATTAAATAATGTTTTTAAAATAAATTAAATTGAATTGAATAATGGAAATAGTGTAAAAAAGTCTTTAATTCAATACTTAAAATGCATTTCCACCAAGAAGTCACAATACAATCTATCAATAATAAAAAAGGAGGAGGTTATTTGTAAGGCAGTGGATGGTCCATTGCGCCGGAGGGTGTGGGTTCGATCCCCACGAGAAAATGATGTGATGAACATTATAATTTTACACTATTTCCACATTTAAATAAAGTTTATTAATTTAACATTATATGTACATATATATAATTTATAATAAATGTGGAAAAGATGTGAAAAAATTTTAATTGTATAAAATTTTATACCAACAAAAATTTAAAAAATTATTTTCATAAATAATTTACGAATTGCAATAAAATTCTATTTTCAGAGGATATTCAAGCAAAATTACGGATCGTCGATAAAATGTAAACAAATGTGAATAATGTACAATGGATGAAAAATAACTTGATACAATTGTCTATGGAAGTGACCAAAAATAATTGTCTATAAAAATCAGGATATGGCGACTAATCTGAATTTATCATGGCCAACTCTGTGCGAGATATTACGTACGAATTACATGACGGCCAATCCTACCAGAGACTAGCCGACTATTGGAGATAGCAAACTTCGATACGACCACGAAGCAGGCGCAAGATTTAATTTCAAAGGAATTTTATTGCAAATAATTTTTTTTTTCAATTTAATCATACAAATAATATAATTTGAATTTTAAAATTGCCAATTACAGTAATATGCCATAGATAACGCAAATAAAGCTATCAGTTACTAATTAACAAGCATATTATTTTTAAAAATAGGTGCAATATTTTTATTGTTACGACAACAATATGATATGCATTCAAACAACAATATGAAAAAATTGATACAAAATTGGGTAAAAGAAAAAACAAATAAAATAATAATTTATTATTTACTGTGTTTTATTATAGTCCTGAAATTTAAAAACAATAATAGAATAGAATATTTATAACTTATTAAACTACTAAACATTTTGTAGTGTGGTAACTTTCCAAAGCAATACTCGACTCCCACTCTTAACTAGCGGCTCGCTCCGAGCTAGACCTGTCTTCTTATTACGCTCATTTTCGAACTCAAAATTTTCTTGTATCTAACCTATTCGCCTACAAAATTTTATCAAGATCGGATCAATGATACTACAAATATCGTTGGAATATGATTTGCATTTACGTAAAAACATACACTTACCTCTGAGACGTGGCTTTGCTCTGTCAAATATTTAGGAAGGGTATGAAATAATACAACAGTTTATTGTCAGCAAAATAGCTTTATATTTTGTATATCTCTGTTGGTACTGTAGCTATTGTAGTCTAAGAGATAGAAGCCAAACTCCTCAATGTTTAATTGAGAAATTCACCTTCCATCCCTATCTAATACATTTAATTCGATATGATAGTGAAAACGCATTAAAATTATTTATGTTAAAGCTGCGTTTTGAACTTTTATTATATATGTTAGCCGTGGGTGGGTCTGACTTGAAATCTTGACGAAGCGTCCAATATATTTATATAAACTATGATTTTTAGGTTATGTTGTGCCAATAAGAATAGGTTTGACGTTCCACCATCTTGAAAAATAAATTGTCAATTTGAGTATAGCTCGATGTATGTTTTTGCGTTTAAAAACTTGCGAGTTACTATCCTTCCATTATTTTTTAAATAGCGGGAGATTTTTTATGCACTTCCATGATATTTTTCGTTAATAATGTAACATTTTTTTTTTAATATTAGAATATAATTTCAATAACCAGGGTTAATATCATTTTATAGTAAACAATCAACCTATTCTTATATGAAAAAGTAATGATTTATAAATCATAAATCATCAAATGAATGGCATTTGCATTTCAGCTCGTAAGTGCGAGCGAGCTAGCATTGTCGGCCATCTTTGTTTAGTTACATTTTTTAATAATGTCAGCAAGTAATTCCTTTGATCGTCCAATAATATTTATTACATTTTTCTTATATATCAATTATCATCGTTTAAGAACTTACTAAATAAATAACCCTAAATAAAATTATTATTACAATATGAGCGATTTTCGTATCCTAAACACATTATTATAAAAAAACTTCAAACAAAACTTACAGCTAGCTTTGTCACTAACAATAATAAAATACACTTCAAATAAACTAACATTATTTAATATTTATTTATAAAATTAATAACAATGTTCCTTTCATTTAAAATAATCTGAACTATTTTTTAAAAATAAGAAAAAATATACAAAAACATTTGTATTTTTGCGGCAAAAAGTCATTTCGCGCCATTAATACATTTTACAAATGGCGTCTTTTATAGGAAAGCTTAAAATGTCGTTTAATTTATTTTTCTTCGTCTAGTTGCGACACAAAGAATAATTATTATTTTCATATCATAAAATAAATTATGTTTTAAATGAAAGGGTAATTTTCATAGGTACAAGTAGACCACAGGTACACGAGGAAATTAACAAACAGGCCACATTTGTTTCATTGCTCTGTTATCAACTATTATTAAATATATATGTACTAAGTTTCTATGCGAGTATTGTAATGACCAAACATTATTAATTTAGAATAAGCCTTGAGTTATTCTAGAAGATATTTTGTAAAACACGCCCTAAAACAGTGTGTTAATAAACTTTTAAATTAATAATTCTATGGTGAAAAGACAACCATTGTAGTTGATCGTAGATGGTCGATAAAGTCATTATAAAAACAAATATCCTCATTTCTAGCATAGGGTATTATTTTTCATTAATTTACTTTTTTTAAAATATGCCTGAAGTAAAATATTCTTCTGGGAAATATTTCAATATATGAAGGAATAATAGTTGATAACAGTACCAATATTTCGTCGTTTCAACTGTCCGTAATCGAAGCAAATGTGAGTCGAAATAGTGCATTCATAACATACCGGTTACAAAATAATACCGTTATTTATAACGTTACAACGGTATCGAATCGGTACATGCTGAAAAGCGTTATTCTGCAGTTTATAAAAACGATATAATTATTATGACATAATATAGTATGTTTTGAGTTGTCATGTTCTTATACCCAAATACTGAAATGATATTTCGGTTTCTCTCAAACTTAAGTATCAATTAAGTAGTTGGGCGTAACTCGAATAGATATCAGAAATAATTTATTTTGTAGTAGAATAAAATATCCCAAATATTGTACACATATAATATGTCTTACTGATTAAAGTCAATGACTGAAACTAGTTTCTGTAGAACCAGCGTATTTGTATGTCTGTTAGCCTGGTTCTATATATATGCTGGTACAAAAGATATTATTGTTCCCGTTTTTATAGACTGCATTATAGGTTATTCAGCACATGCTTACAGTGCAAGGTAAAATCTGAAAATGGGCAGAATCTGCTAGAAATGCTTTGTTAACAGGATGCAATTCAATGACATGATAGTTACGAAAAACGAGCGACACGTGATAGGTAAGTACTGTTCACAAAATAAGGAATAATTTATACTAAAAATGAGTCCAAAATATTTTTGAGTTGCAAGTTGTTTAAAATGATTATGTACTTTAAGCTGTGTTCGTATAATATTAATACCTATAATACTCAATGGGACGTAGTTTAAATAACTTGCAACTCTTGGTTGGACTTACCCTTTCGGAGAAAATACAAACTTTGTAAGTGAAGTACTCTTCTGTCATATATTGCTCACTCGACAGTCACTGTATTAAAATATTAAAATAATGAATATAAAAACAAAATTCTCTAATTTCGATCCGTCTCACTGATCATTAATGCGGCTTCATGATTAAATCTAGGTGATTTTAAACAGTGCCGACTCTGCCCTTACATCACCCGTTAGATATGTTAAAATCTACACTAAATAGTTAACCAGAACATCTAAATCTACATGTGATATGCGAAGTGAAGAGATTTAATTTTAAACTTGTGTTGAAATATAATTATTTCTATATGAACATTTCGTACTCTATACAAAAACCGCTGTAGCATTTAAAATTGTTGATTAATATAGCACCAATTAATATTAAACCGTTCGGCTGACGCCTGTAACCTATCTGTTGAAGCTAGAGGGATAAACTTTAGCGAAAACTTACTAGAATCTGGTTAATGTCTGTTTCAGATGTAGGTTTAAAAGTTTCCTAATGCTCTCCCATATTTAGCCTTGTTTCCCCTAGTATGATTTGAAGTTGACAACGATGAAAATCTTTCTAAAAAGATCGCTGGATCTCTTTAAATTTTGAAGCTTTAAAACAAGAGATCACCAAATAGAAGTTCACCAAAAAACCTTCGAAGCTTTCAAAAATAGCGTCAGGAAACTTTTAAATGTTCATATCATTATTTTAATCATGGACATTATCCAACCCAATGCTTAAACAAGATCTTCAACGCATATTTCGCAATATATTTCACTGTAATTGTATAAAAAATAATAAACGTAATATATTTCAACACTACATTCCCATTGTTAAACTGAAGCATAATCTATTTACATTACCGTTCAGTGTTTTCAACGGTTTTTTGCTATTATTATAATTTACAATGTATTTAGAAACTAATTAACAAATTATAGTTATAATTATGTACGTACGTAACTAGGAATACAGGAATATGTAACGTAAAATATTAAACATTATATACTTTGTTACAAGGTATTCCATGTTCGTTCGTTGATATAATATAACTGCATCTGTAGTCTATCTGATGAGATTATGATCAATATTGTAAATATTTTTATATGTTATAAAAGTTTTAGTTTTTTTTCTCAATGCAACGTTAACGCTCGAAAGCTTATTGCTAATGACAGCAATTTCAATCATCGAGCAATTCTGCTGGCCATAAAAATTTATTGCGCACATCAATTATGTCAAAATATGACTGATATTATGTTATATCGGCTTACAAAAAGACATTTTGCAGTTGTAAACTCCCTGTGACTCCTTTTCAGATAGACCACAGATACATGTGTCAGTAAAGCTGGGTGGAAGCCCAACTACAGTGCATCAAACATGCTCATTCCTCCTCAAATACCATGCAAATTTAAATACAATGCAATAACTTAACCTTAAAATTAAGACACTTCGTTAAATAAGAATTAATATTAAACTGGAAGATTCTTTATTCTAATTTATTTAAAATAATCTAGCATTTTTAATTTTCGAATAAATAACCGTTACCGTTATAATAAAATAACGATATTATAATATCTATTACTTATCATAAATTATACCGTTTTTTACGAATACTATTTTAACGGTTTTTTCTATGAGAAACGTTTATTGCTATATTTTGCTAGCGTTCTGCGTCATTCTAAAAAAGGCGAGCGAATTTTAAACAGTATGAGAAAGAGAAGAATTTTAAAATACCAAATCTTAATAATTTTATACTAAAATATAGTTTACAATGAGAGTCTCGCGTAAAAGACGAAAAAAATTAATAATAGGGACGTCCGAATGTCAAATGTATCGATAAAATCTATCTAATTTTTACAATCGAAAACTTAACGATATTATATTACTATTTAAAGTTACTTGGTGTTTATGTTCCTAAATTACTTGAGATTCTGAAATCTCGTTTAAACCTAGCATCGATAACTACAACCCGTAAGCAAACCTTGCGCTAATATTAATAGAATTATTTATACTATATTGATTATATTATTGCAACAACCGAGGTAACCATTACTGGCCTTTATTACATAGTTTGTACTTGTTAGGTACAAGGTCCTTTAAAATATCATCGGGCTGTAAGAAATTGCATTTCGAAGTCCCATAGGTCTATTTATGACATTCACAAAAACTAATGTTATTACCAACGATTCCCTAATCTTAAGACTTTCTTTATAACCTGACGCCTGACACTTGAAATGTAAATAATGGGTGCCACTGAAAGTCAGTGTTGTGGCTTTAATGCCACAAATACCCTGAGTGGTATCCCTTTTTGACACACACCGCAACCTCATCAATAAAAATTTAAGTGTTATATGTATCTTTTTGTTTCAAAATGTGTTGATTGATGTTCTTTCCTGTATACATGTAATTGTGTGTGTCTTAATAAATGTTTCTTTCTTTCTTTCTATAATACTTTGTTCTGAAAGTGTCACTTAAATCCTTCACACTTTATTTTTCTCATAAGCCTGGTGTTGTCTAGGAAAAATCACTCACAAATTTGATTCATGTCGTTGATAAATATGTTTATTCTTTTCTTTTATACAGAGTTATGTATAAAAATAGACAAACCATATAAATATTCCGAATAATTCAGTTACGATTCAGTTCAAATCGGCTTGTAGTTGTTAAACATGCCAAAACCCTTTGCTTATTGAATTCAAGTATTGTGGGCGTAAACTGTTAGTTTAAATGATATAAGAGTATTTAACACAAGGAGGTTGTGTGGCTTCTCTTACATAAAATAAGTATAGCCTAGAAAGGTCATGGTTTATGAAGTTCATTATGAGAAAGTAAAATTCATATCTAGGTTTGCTATACCTTTTCATCAAAAATTATTTAATAAAAAAATAAATTGACACTTTAACGGCCGTTTTCAATATTCTATCTATCCTTTGTTTTGCTTACTAAAATCAGGCAAATCTATCTATTTGCACTTATTTTGATTTCAATATACTGTCGACAGATAGCCTTTGCTATGACTTTTGTCAATCTTACGTCATATAATCTGATATAACAATCTATCTATAATCTTTGATACATTATTGAAAACGGCCGTAAGTCAATAAAAGTAAACTTTTATCTTGGACACTTTAATATATTGAAATTGTTAGTATTTCAATGATCTGTCTCCAACGTTAGATATAATAGATGCTAATCAAACTGTTTGCTCTTTTATAAGGACTGAAAACATTGTTCTACTATTTATGCCCATGCAAACATCACGAGACAACAAAATGCAATTTCTTACATAAATCAAATAAAACCACACGATCGCGTTAACGATAATTTTAAATTTCTACAATATCACGTCACTGGAGATATAATAATATATAATATCGATATATCATTCTACGAATCGGCAGTTCTTGCTAGTTCTCCACTTTAATTTAATTTCTATCTAAATAGTGCTTTGTCTTGGAGAAACACACACAAAATCTTAAATTATTTTTAAACAGATTTTGCCTTTTCCAATTTTGTTCTAGCCGCAGTGTTGGTTACAAAGTAATTTGCTCTAATCCTATAAAAATTCAAGGTTTTATTCTAACCATCCGGAGAAATTTTAAAAATGCCCGTGTTTCTGTCAATAGTACCGACAGGGTAGAAAACTATTATGTCCCTTTCTCTCTTCATTAGAGTGATAGTGACATCATGAGATTTAAGAGCTACTTAAAATTGTGTATCATTTCTCTGTTTGGACATAAGAATTTCAGATTTTTAATTTAGTTTTACTCTTCTGTGTTCCTCCAAAACGTTTCGTCTATTTAAAGTGCGACTATGAGCAAATACCATTGGTCTAAAATTGGACCAATCAGGAGCGCGAATTTCGATCATCGATAAATCAGTCCCATCACTATGCGACCGATTAAAGGCTTTGTCAAACGACTGTGAAATTAATTACAGAGCAAAGTTACGTCAGTAATCCCATTGTGAATTGATTGAGAGTTTGATTACAGTTAAGTTTTTTGTACTATATTTCCTTCGTTGAAAATTATATACAATTTTTAATATCGAAGAATTAGAAGCAAAACTGATTTATATGAGTGTTAGTCGAATATTGTTTCGACATTCAAGCACGTTTGATCAGCGCGAAAAAATTAAAATTATATGACATCAATTCTTATTAACTTTTCTCTTTCAAGACCAACAAAGCACCTGCATTTTTGATGCTACAAAAATTCATGGACGGCGGATCACTTAAAATCAGGTGACTACATATAATAACTCCCCTCTCTAACAATTTTACAAATCCTTTGACAAACTATTCTAATACGCAATTTTAAAAATCTCGATCTAACTAGTCTAAACGCTATCCACCGATAATATTTTACACGAACGAATTTCACCAACGCGGTCGTTAATGGTGTACCTACAAATATACGTAACTTTTTTGTATTGGTATTAAAATAAATAATACCGATATTAATATCGGTAAAGATCTATTACGATCTATTACTATACGGATATTTCGATAAAGATCGCAGAAGCATTGCTGACTTAAGACCGATTAACATTTTTTTTTATTTAAGAACATGCCATCCTTGCCTAATCCGATAAGAGAAACAGAGATGGCGTATAAGCTTATCCAAATACTCAACTGATGAACTTTGACATTCTCAAATATATTTATGTCTCTTTCTCCTTTAAACTGATAATGACAGCATTATATTTGAGAGCCAAAATTGAGTATAGTTTTAGTATTTGGCCATAAGTCATACCACGTTATTCTGTCACGTTGTAATAAAATGTCTTTATACTAATCGAAGCCAGCGAAGTGTCTTAAAGTGCGAGCGATTAGAACCGCAAATCGGTTAAATTGCATGTAAAGCCATAACACAAAACAGATAGATACAGAATTCAAACTCGTATGTACTCCACTTTTTATACTTACGCACACAGACACAACGCGTGTGTCAAATGAATAACATTCGCGCTCAGGCTGGTCCAACGTGACCCGAGATATGGTATCGGTGAAGGGTGTCTATGTGTGCATTGTTCGAACGCTCTTATATGAAGACTGACTTCTGTTCTATCCATTTTGTGACCGTAATTCCGAACCGATTGCGTGAACTAACCCCAGCTAAATCTACTTTGGACGAAAATTAATTAAAATCTAGGTTGCACCGATGTCGATCGACTCGATATTTTAATAACGGTACGTACCGCATACCGGTATTAATTTAATAGTGATGTACAATTTTCAAATATTTTGTCGATGTTTTTGTGGCATTTTATAACGGGAACTCGTTTCTTTACAACTAATCAGATGTAATTTTGATTTGAACTTTCTATGTAAGTTTTTAAGTATTAATGTGCGTTTATAGATAAAACCGCTTAGAATATTCAAATTCAAAATTCGAGTTTCCAACTATTAAATATTTCACTGATAACTCCCGCTAAACATTGCAATCGATAAATCGATGTTCCAACAAGCTAGTGACGCGCGCATTTATCGATATCACATCACAATTATCGAGTCGACCGACGCACAGCCCTTACTTCAGCTGCTCCATGCACATGCTAGCAAGACCAGTGCGGTGAGGGTTATCGCGTTAGAGACAGCTGACGCGGCGTTGCACATGTCCTCCTCACAGAAACACATGTGGCCGTTGCCTGTACTTTCCATCATGCACACGTGGTCCACCATGAAGAGGTTGATCTGCAGTTGCGAGGTGCATGTACGGCGGACGACTTCGTACGCTGAAAACAGAAATACGTTGGTACACTTATGAGAATTGTACTAATATAGTTCTTGTTAGAAGAAAGAAAGAAAGAAAATACATTTATTTCAAAGACAAAATATCTAAAACTAAGTCTATATCTAACAATGAAAACCTTAAAATTAATATTAGAACTAAGTAAAATGTCCCCGAAAATGGGACTCAATGTTAAGTGCGATGATTTGAAGAGCACATTTTTTGACATTTAACACAACGCCATCTAGTCCCAAACTAAACAAAGCTTGAACTGTGGAAACTAGATAACAGATAGACATACTTAAACATACTTTTTTTGTACATACTAAAGATAAAATCACACCCAGACAGTAGAAAATTACAATGTTCATCACATCATAATAGTCCCAAACTAAGCAAAGCTATGGACGCTGTATAACTGATAGACATTCTTAAACACTTTTTTTGTAAATATATACATACTGAAGATAAAATCATACCCAAACAATAGAAAATTACAATGTTCATCACATCATAATTTTCTACTCGTGGGGATCGAAGTAGTTGCTCTTTTATATTCCATAGTACAAGCTTTCCTTAGTTTAGATCTAGATGGCTATTATTTTAATACTAGGCTTATTATTTCCAATATTTTCTGTGATGGTAAATACGTTAAAAATATTTTATCTTCCTGGCAACAGACACCTTTAATACTCAAAAACAAAAGCTGATAGTTAAAGTACCTGTATATTAAAAGAAGACTTATAAAACTTTTGTTCCAATATAGCTGTCGTATGAAAAGTCCTCGATTCACAAAGCATACTTACGACTTTTGGAATACCGCACCATCTTAACACAACAGCCGTTACATGTCTGCAGGGGGGGCTGGTCGCGGGGTAGCGCGGTGTAGTTGAAAGGATCCTTGCAGCGCGCGTCCGTCCAGCTATCACACTCATAGCAGTATATAGTTCGCGCTGGAAGGGGTTTAAATTTGAGACGTATTTTAAAGGCAGTAGAATCCACTTTCCTTTATTAGTGTGAAACATTTTGTTAGTAATGGAGATATCTTTGGATAAATGTCATATACATGACCTTTATAGGATCCTTGAAGGTCAAGCATGTGACATTAAATGACAGTTATTAAACAAAGTATGACAGCGTAAAGTATTGTTTAGTTTTGAAACATTAATGAGAATGTACATGAAATCACTGTGTTAATGTTGAATCCAGTTTACACTAAATTATCTATTAAGATTATAGAAATCAATTATAAAAATATTTGAAAGAAAATCTGAATGGATACTTTACTCATATTTTCTAGATGTGAGAATATATGAATCTATCGTCATGAATCTAACAACACATTATTTAAATATAAAAATTAATTATTTTAATATTATAGTAATTTAAACATATAACACAGAAATTAACGAACAAAATTTACTTACAGGATCCAAAGCACATTAAAAACATTTATCGATACAGTACATCACTACTTCAAGCCTATTTCAAGCATGCGCTCTAATACATAGTGCATTGGCAATTATGCTTATACTACCTTATAGTGATGACCTTTGTCGAGTCGATAGAAATATCTTGTAATGTCAATTATTAATAACTATAAGAAAAAAAATTATGTTTCTAATCAGTTATAGTCAGACCACGTATATGGATAAAACAATTTTGGTAAAATTAATAAAAACTGGTGGAAAGATAATATTAAAAAAATGTGTGTATATTAAAACTATTAAATGCATGTGAATAATTATTAGTTTCCGTCCAAAAATTCCAAAATAATTTGGATTTTATGTTTGTTATGTAACTTGCTGGCTGCGTGGCTTTAATAAAATATGGAGGGGATGGGGACAGGATAAACCATTAATCATCTCATCTTCTACAATAGGATGGGAGGAATGAGATGGGAATACAGGCCTCCGGGCCCCCGATCACCATACGAACGCAACGCAATATTGCTTCACGCCGATCTTCTGCTGGGTGGGTGGTAATTTCACCAGTGCAAGATTAGCTCAATCGTGCAATGCTCAGCACCTGCTATTAATGTTGAAGATGATAAATTGTTTTTATCAATAGGCCTAAAAATTCATGGGTAAATGATAGATTTTAATATGACATTGGCGCCTACCAGCATCTATAGAGAAACGAATAGAGTGAGGGAAATAAATGTTAAGCTCATTGTATCCATAACTAATGGAACCAGCTGGGCTTAAAAGTATAAAATAGATCATGGAGAGGCACTGTGAAACTGGGCTTTTGCAGAACATTGTTTGGGAAATTGCCTTAGATCAAGAAAACGCCTGCGACACTTCCCTACTGTTATGCATCAGATGACGAAGTTATTTAAGTGAGTATATCCTTTGTTTTATTATTAACGTTGCAGGAAATACACAATTAGTACTGTTTAATACAACACTACACCATCGGCCTTGCATGCATCATTGATGCCTACAATGTATAGGTACTAATTTGTGAGTCTAGAATCTAGATCATTTAGCACGCAAGGCGCAACTTTAATGAAGGGTAAATGTTTGTCTTTGATTGAACTGAACGTTTTAAAGCTTTTTAATATCGTGAAATCTAGTGATGTAAAGGGCAGTACCAGTATAGGTACAGGTAGAAATGACAAAAGGAGGGGTGAAAATTTAAGTAAAAATAGCGGTAACCCTCCCTAAAGAGGAACTTTTGGTAGAACGCATGGCCACGGATGGATCTGAGACTCAAATATGTCACAATAAATATTCATAAAAGATACTCATGCTGTCACTATCGCTGTAACGGAGGCAGAAAGGGACAGAATTATACGATACTAGCTGCGCACCAGGGCTTCGCTCCCGTGGGAATATCGGGATGATATATAGCCTATAGCCTTCCTCGATAAATGGGCTATCTAACACTAAAAGAATTTTTCAAATCGGACCAGTAGTTTCTGAGATTAGCGCGTTCAAACAAACAAACAAACAAACAAACATTTCAGCTTTATAATATTAGTATAGATTAGGATCTCTCAAAGTTAGGCATCAATTGAGTATTTGGAGAATTTAAATAAGTTTCTTTGAGATCTTAAAGAAAAAGCCGTACGGATCAGCTAGTATAGTATAAAAAGCGACCATTCTGATGAAGGTCAAGAATTGAATAGAAGTTAAAGAGTGCCGACTCTATTATAAATTTAATACGACTTAAGATGAAAGATTAAAAATTATATTAAGGCCGAGGGAGGGGAACGAGTTATCGATAATTCCACCAAAATACTTTTTTGCATTTTTTTCTGTCACAAAACGTTCCAAATTTTAAATATATGTGAATGTGACTGATTTAAATTTAACGTGTCCTTTTAAAATGTGATGTAAAGAAAATTTGTTAATCTGCAATGCGATATGTTTTGTCTAATATAGCTATGGCTGCATTACTTACAAAATAGTGTCGTATTTGGGAAGAAAAAAAGAAAATAGATTTATTAGTGTAAAATAAGCTTCATTAATGTATAAAATGTGCCATGTTTTCTCAAGCTGATTGATACAAATAACTGTTGGCATGTTGGAGTTTGTAGCGAACAATAATTATGTTTACATTAGTAATTATAAAATGCATGCGAATACTTACATTAAGAACGTAGAAGCGAAACTCACTTAATACTACATAAAATAAAATCTCATGCCATTGGTGTACCTACCTTTCGGCGTAAAAAGGAGGGAAGGGTACATGCAAGGCGAGTAATTCATTATTTTTCATATTACAAAAATCAATTTTGAAGACATCTGCCATATTCTGCTTCCCCTTCCCGCCCTTGACACGCCAATGCATATAAATAAGCGGGATTTACGCAGAATAATACATTTAAACCCAGTCTACGACGAGATAAAGAACAAATCAAGAATTTTATATTTTATACAGTGCAATCGATAACGAAAATACGTACTTATTAGTCCAAGTTACTGAATTAGTAATAAAATAAGCAATCACAGTCTTATATGATTTTGGGATAGCAGATTGGAAAGAGCATGCAAAAGCTTAAGCGTTGTGTTTGATATTTACTCATACTTACTTTGGCATTCGGCCTGAATAAGAGGGGTGAGTGTAAGAGTCCATAATGCTGAAAATCCATGCCAGAATTAGTAAAAAAAGGGGAGCGGCTGACACACAGCCCCAACGTGAATATATCTTCAAGTATTTAACAAATCATTTGAAATATAACTGGACTTTACAATCAGAAATATTCACGTGTTCTATAGGAAACAGAACATTACATAGATCTAAAATAATTTTAAGAAATTTCGAATCCTGTCAATAACTGAAAATAAAAGATTTGTAGAAAATGTGCCGTAGACTGGGTAGAAATATCAACACCAATTTAATATAAATAGCAATATAATATACAAAAACAAATTTAAAAATCTCAAATTAGATAGAAGCAGCACTACAAACCTTCTTATAGAATTTATACAACGTGTAACAGCAACCAAAGATGTGTATGGGAGAATAAAGACAATAAGATCCCTAAGCACCTACCTGGAACTTTTGGTTAAAAAATACGCGTTCCGTATTTTTATACATCAAAAAGCTAACCTTAATCAATGTTAAACTAAATTATTCTTGTCTTTAAAAAATAATTAAATTAATTTAAAAAAATATTTTTTTTTTACAAAATTGAAAAAAATAACATACTTATTATATGACTTGTACACATAAAAGACAACATTGAAAATTCAAATATTTTTAATATAAAAAAGAATACTAAATCGATATTATTTTCCATTCTGGAATTTTATGTTTTATGTTACACTTTGTATGATGTTATCTTTTTAAATATACAATTTATTAACTACCAACTGTCACTCAAAATTTATTTATATATTTTTATTTTATTCTAGTTATGATCTAGTAACACTTCACCGATGACAAGCAAAAAAAACAACAAATAATATATTGGATTATCTTATAAAAAGCAGAAAAAACAAATTAATATGAATTATCTTTTATCACAAAAAAGCAGAAAACAAAATCAACATTTGAATCTTTGTACTACATCAGTTATTAACAGGAGAAACCGGGTGTAACCAATAGTGACTAATAAACAGACATGCAAAATTACCCATTCCTTACGTCAACACGCATTCCTGTGGATTTAAACAC
The DNA here is from genome assembly GCA_001586405.1 of Phoebis sennae. Lineage (NCBI taxonomy): Eukaryota > Metazoa > Arthropoda > Insecta > Lepidoptera > Pieridae > Phoebis > Phoebis sennae. Next base: position 192,943 of record LQNK01000146.1, read on the forward strand.
GTGAACAAACACACTTAACGAAACATCGATATCGATTGTTTTTGGACAACACTATTACTCCTAGACTAAATTAATTTATATTCATAGTTTTTGAACATTAACCAACTTTATTACGTAAAAAATTATATCGATAGTTTTGGACAGCACTATGCAACACGTATATAAGATTATTTCAAATGAGTCAGTACGTCACTAGTCGATTTAAAGCAAGGTAACTTCAGGACCTTTAAATCTATCAAAACTAACTGAAAATGTTATGTACCTATTTATTAAATATTAAAGTATGTTTTGTCTTCTCATTAAATTTAAAACTTGCAAATCGTAAATATATGGACAGTAGATTAAATTGTAAGTGTCGCCATCTTTAACACATTTAAGATAAGTAGCGGGTTTACAATGGAGTCACATGGCAAAAGACAAGAAAAAGTGGCAATCTTTAGAGCCCTTTGTCCGGGGGTTACTATCCAATATCAACAACAAAGTTTTGATTATGAAAAATATATCGTTTTGTTTTCAGTTACACTATTATATTTTTACCATCGACTATATTTCTCTAAAAATTGCAGACACATCACATAAAATACAGAAAAACTCTTGATGAAAATTCAAATGATATAAAATATATATCTTATAAAAACAGCATAATACTGAAAATCTTATCCTATTTTATTTCTGCTGCAAGATTTAAAAGCATTTTAACTAATTCTCATAGTGATGTGAACGTGATGATTCGATATCGATATTTCCACAGATACAACACAATATCTAACAACATCTAACGTCCATTGGTTCATTCAACAATATTACCAGTCCGGATGCAGGAGTTCGCTTTTACTTGATCCACGCCAAACCAGGACATGAGGAGAACTGCAAAATATTCATTTTATTATTAAATTATTAGTATTGGCAAGGTGCACGATGACAACGCCAACTAGCGGTTGCCATTACAGCGGACTTAGAAATGTCAAATAGCTTACTGTCATTACGAAAAACAATAAACAATCAATTATTTCCTATGGTATCTCGTAATTTAATAGTTTTCTACTTAAATCTATATCAATAATAATATTGTCTATATTATTTGATTAAAGAAATAAATGGTAAAAAGAAACAAATGGTCCGCTGGAGGTTGCTTTTTGTGACACGGTGAGCGCTGCGGTCGATTCACGGTTCCCCTCCACCTACTTTGCACCTAGCGTAGGTGACCCAGCGAATTTAACATCGCTATTTTTTAACGTGACGTATTCGACAGATACGAACTATACACATCAACATCGTCTAGGGATATTACACATTTTCTCAATTTTCTATGTTTTTTTTTTAAGAATATCATTTAATAACGTTGTATTTTTAAAAAACCCACTTTTCAGAGTAGACTGTGAAATAAATTAAGAATTATTTAGATATTTATATAGAATTTTATTGAAATAAAACCAAAAAGTGGCAAATGGTGCAACTGAGGCTGAATATGTTTTTATATGAAAAAGAGAAAAAATAGTAAAATTATCCCCGTTTTTGGCAGAAACAGGAAAAATTAATAGTCTGTATAACCACTTAAGACATAAACAACAGTCCTACTATGATTTTTTATGCTTTGAAACAAGTTATTAAAGTCTTGCCGTGAGATATCATCCGTCCCAAGTTCGACTAAAATGCAAAAAAAGTTGCTCTTCAGTCGGAATGTTTGAAGAAAAATTATTGTAAGTCTTTCTTTGGAGCACGTCCCACGCATGCTCGATAGGGTTTAAATCTGGTGATGGCGCAGGCCAGGGTAAGACCCATACATCGTGCTCCTGCAACCAGCTAGTCACAGCTCGCGCTGTGTGACGGGCATTGCTGTGCATGAGCGTAAATTCTTAGCGCATTTGAAGTCGATGTGGGTAGACAGTGGGTAAAAGCACCTGGTCGTGGTAGTTTTCAGCAGTCATGGTGTTTCTAATCCAAACGAGATCCGTTCTTCCACCAATACGAATTTCCGCCCAAACCATAATTGGTCCGCCGCTGTATGCATGGACTTCCTGTGGGTGTTGAACACGAATTTTACGACCAGGGCCCTATTCATCAAACGTTACAAGCCTTGTATCACAAGCTATTTCGCTTGTAAATTTGAGAATTTTTAATGCATTCATCATAACTACATGTGTAAATTACCGTTTACAAGTGAAATCATTTGTCATTTTGTGATTTACAAGTATTTTTTCACACGTGTATTAGAGGATTTTGTTTATCATAAATGTTTTTGCAACTTGTAGCTTGTAACTTGTAACGAAAAGTCTGAGAGTGTCCAGAGACTCTTAAAAATATTACATGTGCTCATATTTTAATATTTTCGGTGGATACGCGTCCAAGGGACTTACATATCATTAGTATTTCTTTCCATTCTACTTTTTTTTGATAGTTTATTGGAAAAAACGGTAAATATTTTTTTTTTTATATTTATTACACAACTGTAAGTTTCGAATCCATTTTTCAAGGTATAATTGATGTAATTCGTGATGAAAATATAATTTACCAACATACTATTCTTGTTTTTAAGAAAATTTTTCTAAAAATACCATAAGTGTCGCCAATAGATCTTATTAGCCTTATTTACACACGAAAACTAGCAAAATATTTACTTTAATTCGAGACATAACCTAGGAATAGAAAACTTGCTATTATTGACCATTATTTAATCAATACATATACACAGTAATAGAATCTTTTTAAAAATATAATTTCAATTCAAACACAAACATAAAATGACTTTTCGAATGTCAAATGTTAGCCCTGGCATGCCTCACGTGGGATATGACAGACCGCGCCGCGAGAGAAATCGTCACATCTTTAAATTATTCACGCAAATGTTCTAAAGGTTTCTGTAACCAAGTTGGTTTAACACCATAAGATTAGATAATAACGATTTGGGGTTCATGGCACTAGTTCAGTAGAAAGACACATGAGTGCAAAGTGCATTGGGGCATTAAATAGCCCACGTCGATGGATGCTATGATGATTGTTTTATACTTATTATTAATATTTTGTTACTTTGATAGTTTCATTAAAAGGATTTTATGGTGTTTTTAAACGGTACCCCGCTTTGTCACCGGTGTATGTTTGATACATGTGGTTAATGGAGGGTTAATGTCATCATTTCATGACTCATTCGGGCTTGTGAAATTCTTTGATGTACGGAAATTACAAGAAATTTTAAAAAAATCTTGTAATATTAAACTTGTGAGCCTGTAAACTTGTAATGTTTGATAAATAGGGCACAGGACCTCGCCATACGCGTACTCTTCTTGAATCGGGATGGAAACCAAATCGGGACTCATCGGTAAACGGTACTACAGACCATTGGCTAGGTTCCCAAAGCAAATGTTCACGAGCCCACTCTAATCTTCTTCCACGATTTCTTCTGCGTAGTGCTGGAATACGAAGTGGTGTGCGAGCATGAAGGTTAGTTTCATGCAGTCTTCTCCTCACAGTTTGGTCACTGACAAGCAACTGGTGCTCTGACTGGAGCCGCTGAACTAACTGCATAGCCGTAACATTTGGTTGCATTCTCGCAGTTACTTGTAAAAATCTACCGTGCTGCTGGGTGATTATGAGTCTACTACCAGGGTGTCTTTCAGCCACTTCACCGGTTGCACGATAACGTGACCACAATCTTGATATGACGTTTTGTTTGGTTCCAATTTCCTCGGCAATACTCCTTTGAGTAGCCCCGGCTTTTAGCATGCGTACTGCCCTTAAAATCTCATCTCTTGTTAAATGGAGCCGCTGCATGACGCATAAAATATCATTAATTCGAAATTAATCAATAACTTGTTTGAAAACTTTAATTTTACAATGAAAAATACCAAAAACTATCGTAGGTAAATGAAAACTTTCTGACTTGGCTATAATAATGCTGCGCAAATGTATTGTTTTGCTTTTTTTTCTTCTTAAATTCATATTTGGAAATGTTCAAATATGTGCATGAAATAAAGTTACATCAAAAGTTTTGAAAAAGGCCCAGTTTTTTTAAAGATTTGGATGTTTTTATAAAATATCCCTAGACGGTGTTGATGTGTGTATTTGCATTGAAAAATATAAATGTGGCTTTTACTATTCTATTCATACTTTCTTCATATTTTTTC
>LQNK01000146.1:197377-215996 GCA_001586405.1 Phoebis sennae
AAATAAATAAATTTATTTATTAAAGCATCAGAGGCTCATTGATTAGTTTACATACTTAAAAACTATGTTAACTATATAAATTGATACTAATTAAATTTAAAAACATAAAAAAAAGATTTTAACATTTTAAAAAATTCAATGTACAGAAATGGTCTGGTATGTAACCACAGCGGTTTCAAGAGAAAAGGATTTAATAATAAATTGTCTAGAAATGTGGAATTCTGCAGGCCAATGACGTCAGATGTATTGGGACCTAGTAACCTATATGTTATGTTACCTAGTTTTGGCATCTATCCCACACGATCGTTTTGTTTTTTATTTTAAGGATCACCATATACTGTTAAAATGATGCAAGTTTTGTGAAATTACAATTAAAGTCATAGTGTTGTCACAATTATAGGCAACCACTAGTGAATTCAATTAATAATAATATAAATAAATAAATCGTTTTAAAAAAATGTATTGCAAACAATGTACAAGATAGATTTCTATGATGCCACCTGGAAAGTTCTCTTAATATTGTAGATAGAAAAAAAGGTCGAATTGAGAACCTCCTCTTTTTTTTAAGTCGTTATAAATTTTACTCAAAGGAAATACTAGCTATCACAGATTAAAGCAGAGCAAAGTAAAGTAATTTTTTATTCACATATAAATTAAATTAGACAATAAAAGGCAGATGGAGTGTGCTGGAGTTACAATAACTACTCGTACGTAGAACATACATTTTTAAAAAAAATTACAAAGCCCCCGTGACATGCTACGTCAATCTAAACAAAGCATTTTTTTGGATTAACTTTTGAATTTTTTATTTGCTTTTCGGCGTCGAATCTTCAGCGCACTCCATCTGCGTTTTATTCTCTAATCTGTGCCATTTACTTTTTACAACGCAATTGGCTCACAATCTTCCAAACGGTCATTTTAAATATTAGTTCAGATTAATCTTCATCTAAATAATATTGAAATACAATTTCAAATGTAAGAGAAATCGACATGATACTGAAATCTGTCGTCAACAGGTTATTAGGATATAAATAGTGGCCTATTTTAAGACAAGGATTCCCACGTTACGGTGTTCCATAGTTGAGAGAGGTGAGATTATATATTTTAGTCAAATTCGTAGATTTTCTCAAAATATGAAAATGTATGTGAAGCTTTATGAGAAGTATAAGTCTCTATTTAAAGAGCTTTTTGTAACCTAAATAATTCTTATATAATAGTCTTTGATTATTTACTCATAAAAATAAAAATATTTTTTGTAAAATTTGAGTTCGTCAAAATTGGTGAAGTTGCATTTATTTTCAATGCGGTTTTCTTCTTTTGGCTACGTCAACCCCGTTGTATTTGAAATTAAACTTTATTTTTTTATATTTTTCTCCCAATATATACAAAAATAAATACCTAATAAAAAATTAAGTACTTTTTTATTGTTTTAGTATAAACGAAACGTTGGATGGTTATTCTCGTTGTAAAAACGTTATCAACCCACGTGTTTAGAACGAAAGTCGTGGGCAGAAACTACGAACTTACAGGCCAAAACATTGGGATTGATATAGGGAAGAGAGCAATATCCTCAACTTCAGAACTAACATTTTATCAGGGTTCTAATAAAATATGTATAAAAAATCCAATTTGATCTATAGTCTATTGACTATTCTCTATAAGGACGTGTTTTCCAACGTAATGATGTATTGGGGGAGGATAGAAATTATTGAAATGTTAGAATGGTGGAACACTATATATTTTGTATGTAACTATGGGCTATCACATTTGTTTGCAATATGTTATTGTAACTAATGATCAGTGATATAACACATTTCGTGATAAAATCAGAAGGTTCCATCCTGGCAATGTTGCTGACATGGGCTATAAACCCCCCGGCCACTCCATCGGTGTCAGCAATATTTTATGTATATAATGGCTTGTATTTTTAGTTCACGGGCTTCTCTCGCTACGGAAGGGTTAGATCTACCGGCTTAGCTTGAGAGAAGTACCAGTAACGCGCGGGGTGCAGGAGACGAAACCCTTCTAAAATTAGCATTGTGAATTTGTATAAGTGTTGTGAAATGTGTTGTTATTAAATATAGCAATAAACTGGTATCTTTGTGTGTAAAAAAATATTATTGTGTGTTTTTTTTTAAAACACAATTACGCCACAACCTAACAGAACACATTTTTTTATTGTGAGCTTTTGATAGAAGCATTACCATCAGTTCAATATTTTTATCTTCAACGGCGTTTATTGGGTCATAATGTGAACACAGCGAGAATATTTCGGTTTTACTCTCTAATTGTCTGAATTACATTACAACCCCAATAAAAAATATCCGAATTACACTGTAGTTTTTAGATGTTTTGGAGTCTAATCTTTATAATTGATTATATTTGATTTCTTGGCTATCTTTACTAAAAGTAGTTCAATAAAATATACCACATTATATAAAATAATGCATGCTATTTTATTTTATTTTTAAGGAAAAAACTTGGTTGTGTTGTCATTAAAATTAGGACCTAAGCATTAGTTTTTAATTTTTTGTTAAAATGTTTCTCATTCAGTGAACTATTTTGTACACATATTTGTGTAATGTTGTTTGAGAAATAAAGTTCTTTAAATCTATGTTCAAATTCAGGACAAATATAAAACACTAACAAGCCATTTGGTACCCATACACAATAACATTGATTCATTGCGAAGATTATTTACAACATTATACGCCCGCCATAAAACTGTCCCATTATGTGTTTGTGTTTGTGTAAATTTAATAGATTTAGCATAGTTATAGACATTTTACTGGCTTTGAGCTATGAAAAAAACTATGAATTTAGATTTTGTGAAAGATTTTTTATTACTGGCAACCCACCTTGGCTTTTTAATAGATGCTTGTGACGTTGACAGCAACTGTTAAATTTCGGATTCTATTTTTTTTGTGTCAGATTGTGAGCAAAAAGTATGGAATTTTATAATGGTGTGTAAGTAAAGTATGGAATTTTATGATTTTTAAATCGCATCATTTCATTTTTTATTAATATTTATTTTATTGCACAAAAATCGTTCCTAAATATCTGACTTAAAGTGATCGCGACGTTCAAAAAATTTACTTCTCGCACTTAATATTTAATGTACTGCCATTTTACAATAATCTTGTCATCTTTGGCCGCCTTTTAACATTTAAATTATATCTTTATATATTCCCATTTTCACAATTCGTATCAACATAATACTACCACAGATTAGAGAATACAAAGATGGAGTGTTCTGATTGTATTTTGTTGTTAACACACATGTGAAATTCTGAAATTTCATGAAGCTAATGCAATTAATTACCATATTATTGGTCGCTTTTTAGAACATGGGATCGATATTATATTGTGAGATCAGTGAGTCATTTTTTCACGTCTCAAACAGGCATCAAACCCAGAACGTCTCGGTTGTAAAACTGTCGTCACTCTATATAAACATGCAAAGTTGTCATTAATTAAATTAAATTTTAATTTGAAAAAACAGTAAATTTGCATATATGCATACTAATGTAAAACCCCATACTAAAATTCCGTGACTGCACATATAACACAGTATGTAATTATTCTGTGACATTGTAGAAATGTGGGTCAGGCCTTTGTTGGGAACTTTTTGGCGTCTTATTTCTGCAACGGGATGTTAGAGGTCATGACGGGTTAGTATTAAACCTCTAAGTTCTATTTTTTATGTTACCCAAGATAAAAAGTAGGTAGTAGGAAAGTAGGTTTTTCTCTTAAAATATTTATTTATTTATTTAATCCTTTCTTGTACACCACTTACACCACATATAGGAGCAGTAATGACAATTCAATGTACAATAGGCGGCCTTATTGCTTTCAGGCAATCTCTTCCAGGCTACCTTATGTTAAGGATAAAAATTGCAAAGAGTTATGTTGCAGGTGGTCATACATATAAAATATAAAATAAAATAAAAATACAATATTGTACGTAGGTCCCACAGATTATAGAATTAAAGGCAGATGGAGTCGAGGCAGATAGAGGCAAAGGCGCTGGAGACTCGACTGACGCTAATTTAGGGTAACCTTATTTGCCCTGCCAGACCGAGGAATTTTTTTCCCCTCTCCACCGGGGATTGAACCTAGGACTTTTTTTATGTTATAGCAGGCAATTTTGGCCGAGCATGCTCCGCTTCCATTCTTTTATTGCTGCAGATGTTATGCAGCAGAATTACCCTCTGTCGCCTCTTATGACACCGACGGGTAGAAATGGGATGGTGACACACGTATTCGCACATCGCCACATGGGGGCTTTAAAATTTAACCACTGAACCAACAAGGCATTCATTAATTTCATTATAATATTAAAAAAGCTTGTCGATTAAAACAATCTGTTTTCTAGAATCGTTCATTTCTCTATAATTATAAGTTATAATACTTAAGCCAATTAAGTTCTGACGTTCCACAAAGTACTTCATACTTACTTAGATTGTATTTTTACGTGCTTAGGTCAGGGTTTTGCTATGACTCAATTATTTATAACATAATATTATAAAATAGTACAGGACTATAAAATGCGCCAATTACGTAAGAGATGGAACACACGATGCGTTGCGGCGCCGCACCGCAAAGATTTCATATATCGACGGGTTAGAATACGTGTGTCGCAATCCCATTTTACGCGTGGGTGTCGTAAGAGGCGACAGAAGACAATTATGCTGCGTAACATCTTCAGCGTTAAAAGAGTGAAAGCCGAGCATTGCACGATTGGGCCAATGTAAAACAATTAACACCACCCTCAGCAAAAGACCGGCGTGAGGCAGTATTGCACTGATTCGTACTGTGAGGGTTCCCATCCTATTCTATATCTCTCCCAACTTCCTTTCATTCATCCTCTCGTTATTCCCGCCCCTTCCTTCAAGCCGGCTAGGCACCTGCGATATTCATCATAGATGTTCATGGGCTGCGGTCAGTCACTTAACATCAGGGGAACCGCATGCTCCATTTGTCTGCTATAGCATAAAAACCAAATCGTATCGGCGGGTACACGAGCGGCGTCGCATCGTTGTTGTGTCGTAGCGGTGCCACGAGCGTTACAAAAGTTTTGGACAATCTGCAACTAAACGGTGCCACTCCGACGTCGCAACGTGTGCATCCCTCCCCGCCTCGTCTCGGTGGTTGCAAGTCATGTGCGGCACGCAGTGCTTTGTGTGACATACCACAGATATTTCATTGTAAAACAACGCAGTAGCACCGCTCTGGCGCCGCACCGCCAACGCAACGCGTCGTGTGCCCTCGCTCTAAGCCTATTTAGTAAAATTTTATCGACTGCAGCTTTGAGACTAATGCTCAGTACTATAAAAATAAAACGAGTCGTTTTATTTACGTATAACGTAGACAGTACAATAATCTACTAGGCGTAGCCATTGATATGGTATATAAGTAGTTTCAACATTTTATATTTGCATCTATAATATGGCAAATATGAGCACCGAGAAAACATTAAAATTTCTTGTTTTTTAAATAATCTATTGAGATGTACACTCAAAAGGTACTTAGTATTTATGAGTGGCTACGGACTACGGTCTCAATGTCCGTTATTACATTCTCGTAATGACCTACGTCTTTCGAAAACGAGAAACGACTGATGGATTGACAGATGTGTGGACAATTTATCTGTAGATGTGTTGAAGAGACATAATACGAGCATGACCTAAAACCTAACTGGATAACCTATAGGAATAAATAGGAATTGTTATCAATATTAATACATTGACGATCTATACTGTTATACTAATATATTAAAGGAGGAAAAGTTTGCGTTTTTGTATGTATGATTGTAATGTTTTCAAGCAAAAGCTACTGGACCGATTTCAAAAATTCTTTCACCATTGGAATCCTGCCTCTTCAATGAGTGTAACATTAATCTACGAGAGAGAAGCTGCACGGAAAAGCTAGTATTATATCTGCGTCTGTGTTTGAGTATAAGCGAAGTCTCTGTTGAGATGGGCCGCCCTAGCCGAAATTTGATATTGAGATAATAATCATCCTTATTTTTTAAATAAATATGTATTTCTTTAATACATAATTACAGTAGGTGTTAAAATAATAAAATAGCTTATTTATAAAATAAAGTCGTGTTAGTGACACAATTCCAACTCGAGAACGGCTGAACCGATTGGGTTGAAAACCGGTAGAGGGGTAGCTTCGAATCAGAAGACTGACGTATGTAATCCCAGGGGAACGGAGAATATACGCGGGTGAAACCGCGTGGAGCAACGATAATATTATACAAATAAAATTTAAAATATATTTTATGCACATCCTGTAAAAAGTAAAAACGTATAAAAAATAAAAAATATTTTTATATTAATCTGTTATTTTTTATTAATGGAACACGAGTGAAATTAAACTTACTTAAAAAAATATACGTAGAAATAATGACAAGTTATTTTTTTAGAAGCTATAAAATTATTTATAAATATGAATTATAACAATAATTTAATAATTACCTGGCACAGGAAAAATCCAGCGCATCTTTGCGAGTCGCCGATATGTCAGCGGACTTCAGAAAACTGTCATAATATCACACTTTTAGTTTTTATTAGTTTAGTTATTTCTTACCTGTAAGTTAATATATTATTATTGCTATAAATTTATAAAAAAGCTCTTACGCACCAACTTTTATAAAAAAATGAACGAAATTTAAAATTATGCATTCATACTATTATTACTGCGATAAATAAAATATGGAAGACATTTATTACTTAAGTAAGCAACTCTGAAGGTTTTCGATTTATTAAAAAAAATGTAGTATACTATTAGATAACGATATTTTACTTTGATACTATCAACACTACAACTGTTATGTCACGATGCAATTTACTACGGTCACTCAACATTTTATAGCCAATTAAAAAAAGAAACAATAAATGATGACAGAAGAGAAACAATAACAGATGATTTGGCGGGAGTCTGGACGGGAGTATGTCATAATCATTCCCATTTTATTTTAAAAATATTGATAAAATTAGATTGCAATCTAATTTGGTACATTTAGATTTGTGTTCGTGCGTCATTGCTTTTTTCATGTTTTTTAGTGACATCAAAGTGGACAAAAATGATTTTTATTATGTTTGTAAACCTTTATAATTTTGCCTTGATTTTCTAGAAAAATGTTGCTAGTCTAGAATTTTTATTTTGCCATTTCTTTTTCTATTTTGGTTGAAGGTCTCTATGAAATATAGAGCATATTTTTATTTTTATATCGTTGTAATTTATGGAAAATTACAAATTTCATGAAAGATAGTTCATTTAATAATTTGTGGTTTTGTGAATCACTTTCATATTAAAAATATTGCTTCATAAATTACAAGAATTTGTTATTTTAAAATTTAAATTGCCTTTGCATTGGTTTCATTAGGATTTCATAAAAACGCATGTATTTTAACGTGCAAATTACTTTAAATTAAGCGTGAATTTTGAAGTAGGTTTAAGAATACTTCTTAATATTGTATCGAGTAGTATCTTGCCCTCTATAGCGTAAAATTATACAGAGCCCTGCGCAGACAATATCGATTTTGGGACCTGCGTGAAACATTCTCACTCTGTTTACTATTATTTACGTTAAATAAAATCATTTTTATAAATTAATAATTATTATCTAGTTATATATTTTAATAATTATATTAAGGGCCTAATAATTCACACATGCACACGTTTTAATATTTTTATTAAATTTGTTATTTGTGTTGCCTGAAATGGAATTTATTTCGATTTTTTAAACTATATTTTTTTAATAAAAAATAACTCTTACCGATGAAAATAATTAACATTGTACACAGCACAAAATGTTGTCGAACGCACTGTCTGTTATAAGGAAGCGAACATTTTTATTTTTTTTGTGTAATTTAATAAAATCTCATAAGGTTTTATTAAGTTTATATTCCATGTTTTTATAAGCGAATGCGTGCAGCGCGCTCGTAGCACACTGGCGTACTGGGGTTGACAGTGTTAAGAATAAAATTACCCTTGGCTTTTGGGAGAAATGGACCGTAATGTTTATCGATTTTAATTAACATAGTTTCTGGTTAATAATCATCAAGAATGACATTTAAAAATGCATTTATCTATCTGTTGCATAAATTGTGATGTATTAAGACGTAATAGATTTTGAATATGTGAAGGAATTACAGAATATTTGCAAGTTTTGTCCTCATTAAGTTCTAAAGTTTTCACTGTATCTAAACCACTAAGAAAAAAAAAACGATTTCAAAAACAATATATAAACGAATAAAGTCCCAAGAGTATAGAAATGCAACTTTTCTAAAATTGTCACATTAAGCTAAATTAAACACACTTGCAAGAAAAATATAAGCATAAATCTTGATTGCGCCAATACCCTTCATGAAAAAGAATAATATGTTATTTATTATTCTAATTGTGTTATTAAGATATACATTTTCGGGTAAAAACATGTAACCCTCCTTATCAAAAACTAGAATAATTTACTCTCAAAAAATAACTCTATAAATCCGTGCCTACTATACATGCTATATCGCTTAATTGTAAAAACTTTCAGTTGTCCCATAAATATACATTTTCCCTTAATTTGAATTATTAAACAACTGGCAACACAGTATCCGACATTGACTGCGCCATACTGCTATGCGGAGAAATGGTTTAAATACAAATATTTTATTTTTTCATTAACGTTCATGCATGGGAAAGCTATATAATTTAATATTTAACGTAAATAAATGGCTTGCATGAGAATAACATGAGTTTCTTGATTGACGCGTTATTGTTTTCTTAATTTTATTTTATTCTTTGCTGTAAAAATAAATTATTCAACAAAAAAATCTTGCCAAATTAAGGGTTAATAAAATAATGCATTTCTGATAATAAATTTATTTTTATTATAAAGCAGATTTCATATTTAATATTATTAGTGGTAATGATTATGATTTGGTCTATACAATTCGCAAGAATAAAAAATAAAATTTCGTTTTAATCAGTCGTTTTATATTTAACCATCTTTTATTAAAAAAAGTTATACAAATTAGAAATAAACCTGTTCTTATGGCTGTATTGTAATAGTTTCTGAAGAATGTTTAAACAAAGTATTTTAAGAGATAAAAAAAAATCTCCCCTAAAAATAATAATAAAAATTTCATGCATGTTACAAATCGTTTTGTAATTTTCCTAAATCTCAGATCGACTACATTTTAATGAACTTTAACACTCAGTTTTCCTCTGTACAATCAAAAGAAACATTATCAAACGTGGAATTTTAATTAAGAAGTATTTTTATGCTGACTGAATGATTGATTATAGCGCCATCTAATTTCCATTAACAGAAACAAGCACACTTATATGATTGGGCGACATCTAGCGGTAGTAAGTATAATCAAGAGCTTCTAATGAAACGCCATCTTACGGTTATTACTAGAATGGCAATAGGATGAAGCGCCATCTAGTGTTGATTAGAAACATTAAAAATTCGTATTCGTCTGTCAAGCTAGCAGTTTTAAATTTGCAGAATCCAATTACAAGATTAATTGATAAATAATTCTAAAAGCACCTCAACAGAGGCCAATTTGGAAAATAAACATTTTTACTTTGACTTTGAATTATATTATGGCTGTAGTCAGGTGGCCATGACATAATATATCCTAACACAGATCCTGATGATAAATTTTATAAATATTGTTTGTTAATGGAAATGGAATTATATCACTATCGCAATACCTACTACCTACCTAACCTACTCAATTTCAAATCATGTTTGTATTTACCACGTACTCCCTAATTCTTTTAAACAGGGGTTCCCAAACTGTGCGTCGCAGGAAGTATAGAGGGGCGTCGCGAGGACTGCATTGCTTCCCCTCCCCCCATTGATGCGTCTCGATTATCTGTCCCCTTAATCCTATTTGGAACTAGAACTTACCCCCGCGTCTAAACGTATAACTACACTCCTAAGTGCGACACGGATTGAAAAAGTTTGGGAACCCCTGGTTTAAACAATTCCAAAATTTTTTTAATTAGGACTTTAACCAAGGGTTTTAAGGAATAAAACAAAACCAGCCATCACTGTAACTTTGCTTTTATTTCGGGTAATAAGATTTAATTGGACATTCACCAACAACTTTTATCGACACGAAATCTCAAAATTCTATTATAAATTTTATGTGCAACTGTAACCATCATTTTCGCTATTGAAGCTGTGTGACATCCCAATTTCATTATTTAAGTACATTTATGTGAATTGAAAGAGCATAGTCGAAATTTCAATAACTGTTTAAGAATGGTTATCAATTTGTGTAAATATTTCATTCTGAGCTTTAATAACACAAACATTTTTATTAATTTTAAGTGATGTTGGTGAACATTAGCAGTCATTTAGAGCGGGAAAACGCTAGGTGATTGAATTTGTCTAACAATTTCGGATAGTTAACTAGAATACGTTTAAACACATGGACTTATTCTATACACATACAGTGGCAAATAAGTTAACAAATCTATATTAATAGTATTTTATTGTGTTTGTTTTAACGCGAGTACTTTCCATATTGAATAAAAATACTTTTTAAAGGATTTTAAACGTGGTTTATTTTACATTATTATTTAACGCTGTAAAATGCTCAAAACGTTGGGTTAAATAATAATATAACTTTAATAAACCGCGTTTAAAATCCTTTAAAAAGTATTTTTATTCAAATCTATATTGATGTTGAGACAAATTTTTAAGTAGGTATGTTGCAACAAGGGTTACCAGATACAGTCTGATCCTTAACATTTGTGGGACCACGATTGACATCAGTTTTATGTAAAGTATTATTTTTCATTCTGGGACAGCTAAGTAAAATTGCTGGATAATCTCGGAAATCCCGACCATCTGGCAACCCTAGTAGTTGCAACGTCAGAGACAGCGCCTTTAATGTAACATGAAATAATATTTATTTTTTCAACATACTTCTAAAGACAAATTATTATTGACGGTTTAGGTAGGAAAAATTTTAATGTAGATTTAATTGCATAACCTCAGCTAGAATTTATATAAGATAACCACAAGAGTTGAGCTTTAGTTTGAAGGGTTACCAACATATAAATTTCAATGTTTAAGAGGTGTTACTTTGTTCATGAACAAAATTTTAGTGAACAAAATTAGAATGTTTTATTGATACTATGAAATGTTAACCCATTTGCCAAATTACATCCAATTTTATTGGTAAATTATTTTTATTATTATCTAGTATTAATGAACACGTGATGTGGTTTTAAATTATTCATAGCGGAAAAAACTTATATTATTTCGAAATGCAAATAAATTATGTATTTACAAAATTAGCGTTTAACATTTATGGCGGTTATAAACTCATTGTTTTATGTTTACACACCACAGATAATTTATGTGAAAATATATACAATAATTTTTATAAAACTAAAATTATTTAAGGGCGATAATTTAATTTGCTTTAATAAATAATAATCAAATGAAGTAAGAAATATCACAGCACAAGACGATTATAAATAATTATTAATAATTATTGTATAACAGTTTAAATAATAAAATTTACGAAAGTAAAAATTTAAATATAAGATGAAAATTTAGAATGCGAGATTGAGGGCAAGGAAACTTTTTTATCTTATGTAACGAAATATGGATATGAGTAAAGTTATTGATAGTAAACAAAAAAAAATATAATAATAATAATGGAAAAAGAAAAAAAAAACAAAAGAAATAAATAAAAATGCATCATTTATTGATTGTACAACAATATTACAACTAAATTACATTTAAAGATCATACATTTTTCCTGGTCCTACATCTTAGTATCAAAGAAATTATTAAAAAAAATGAGAAAATATTTTTTTCAATCTATCATTGCTATAGATAAATTCATCCACGAAGACGCGCCCCACTATTCTTCTCAATCGTTGACAGTATATGTATGCAAGCTTCCACTTGTGAGGTTCTATAGGTACACACACACCCATGTGTGCACACGCACACTAAATAAATAGACTAATCAGGACAAAGTATTGCGATCATAGTAAAATATGTCAAATTCAAAAATTGGTGGGTCATCGTGGATGGCACTATCTATACAAGGGTGAAACCGTAAATTATAAAACCCAGAACTATCAACAGAGTCAGTATAATTTATCTATAGTATGTATGTATTTACAAAAAAAGTATATTAAAGTAAGTTTATCAGTAATCTAGTTTCTACAGTACAAGCTTTACTTAGTTTGGGACTAGATGGCGTTGTGTCAAATGTCCAGGAATATTTATTTATTACTTATTTATTTTATAGTACCAAGCAATAGGACCACAGACAACATATTATATATGTGATTTACAACAATGTAAACAATCGTAAACCAACGTTTCATTACTTTTTGTTTTCATTTCAATTTAGTAAATGAATTGAGCATTTTGATTTGTGAAATTTTAATAATTTATTTCCAAAAAGAGGAATTTTTTTTTCTTTTTTTTTCTTATAATGTATCACGGATTTTTGTAACTTAGCGAAGCTTTGTTACTTTTTAGGCTACACCATGGAACAAAAACTATTAATTTAATAAAAAATTGCCACTTTAACTACTTCCAAATATGCTGAGCATTTCTAATACAAAATAACTACTCAATTCATTTTCTACGTTCAGTTTCATATAAAAATAGGACCAATTTAGAGATTGAGAGAGCGTGACTGAAGACCAATTTAACAATATTACTTTTTACACTACGATATTAAATCGATATTTTTTTCATTATATTTGCCAGCATTGTTAAGTTCATTATAGAGCATAAATAAGAATAGAGCTCAACCAACGAAAGCGTAGAGGTATGAATCGTCTTTCTTCTCATATTAATATGTGGATAATATTGTTGGTTATGCAATTGTAAAACTGATATTTACAACCACTGTACAAATCTTTATTATGTAACTGTTTTATCCCTTATAAAGAAAATGAAAATAAAATATAAGAAGTCCCCTTTCTTTTTTTCCAATAAAGGCGGTGTTTTCAAACCTGAGCGCTATGCCCTACAGGAGCTAATTTGATAGACAAAGTCAAAAGTCAAAGTGGGGGAGGGGCATAAAAATTTAAATAATGTATTATAACATAAAAAGGTTTGATATCATCACGTAAGATTTGCAAAAACTACTAACTTTCGTTAACAAAACACTTATGTTTTGACGACGAATCGAACAAAATCTAAATATCCATGTTGTCTTTATAGCTTTCATAGCGATAAGACCGCCTTTTATGCATAATATAAGTACTATCGTATGTAAGATTTTCCTTAAGTAAGTCTTCCTGTAAGATTTTTAGTATTTTTATGTGCATCTAATAGTTTTCATTCATTCATTCAAAACCCGCCACTTGCATTGCACGCTCTTTACCTATTTATACTCTTCCATGATTTTAATACATTTGAAGATTGAATTTACAGAAAACAAAGTAATGCAAGTAGGCAAAAGCCAAGTCACGTTTAAAGCTAGTTAACTACAGCTAAGTTACGTCCCAAATAACACGATACTTTAAGATATTATGAAATGTCTAGAAGTACTCGACTAATATTGAAGCACTGGTTGACATTTTTTGACATTCATTTTTAAATTTTGTATGTATGAGTATGTGTGAGAAAATAACCACCTCTCTTTTCTTCTTTTTTAATATTATAATTTGTTGATATTTTTTTTTATTAAATAAAATATTAAAATGACATTTGACGGGGTGGGAGTATCAAGAAGTATTAGTCAAGTACTTCAATTATTAATATCATACACGTAGATAGATAGTATTGTCCAATTATAATTAAACTAAATTTTACAACACTTATTGACATTGTTTGACATAGATGTTCAACGCAATGTCATTACACTTTCCATATAATAAATACTACGTATGGGAAGATAGGGTACAATAGTAATGATGAGAAATACAAAAATATAAATGACAGATTGACATTTTCCGTCACGTACGACTTGACATTTTTAAAAACATTTACAAAAATAAGATTCTTAACTCATTGTGTCGAAGCGTTATGAGATATATATTCTTAAACAATATTTTTTGTCAGACAAAAATAATTAATGTGTGATGTGATTAAAGCCACATTATAAATACATATAAACACAAGTTTATTATAACATATCACCTATAAATATAAAAATATGCGTTCTTTATTGATAGTTATTAACAGCGAACAAATATTAAAAAATCACACAACATTGACATGAATGTTACGACATAAATTAGTCACGAACTTAACACTTTGACATAGACGTCAAACATTTATTGACATAACATTAGCTTACGATGACATATGTCAAACCAAGAATATAATAGGGTTGAATCTGACTAGAACCAAGGTTTTTACAACAAATTTCTCGTCTGCCTGTAAACTCCCAATAGTAAAAACAATTTACATCACATAAGAAGGAGAGATAGGCGGGAGTTTAATAAATTAGTAATTCCTTATTGTATATATTAATATATACAATAAGGAATTATTGTATATATTAATATACAATAAGGAATTTTTAGAGAAGAAGAAGATACTTATATGAGCACATTTTTTTTGCCAAACACTATTTAAAAAAAGCATGTCAAGCATGAAAAACTAAGTTTTTACAAATGTATTTCATTTTAATGCCATATCATTGCATTTTATACATATCCGATAGTAGTTTGGTAGTATTCAATTTTTAATTTTGAATTATTATTTGACAAAATTTTAAACTTATTTCCAAAGGATAGAAACAAAATTATGCGCTTATATTAGCTTGAAATGCGTATTTTTGCGAAAAGTAAATAAATCAATGAATAAATGAAAATCAGTGTAGCGATAATTAATTATTATCGCTGCTGTGCTGATGAGGAGGCCTTTTTGCCACCACTGCGCCTGAATTTTTTTTACTATGTAGTAACTTCATGTAGTATTAAGCAGTAGTAGTTAAAAAAAAATGTCTTCTTTACATACTAATGCGGAGGTAAATAAACCATTTCATAAACTAGTCCGATCCAACCCTTTCAACACATATTTATCTAAAGATAAGCCTAACTAAATTTCATATGATATTACAACAACGACAGTACCGGGGCCGCGCGCCGCCGCCGGTTACAGGCGGTGTGACCGGCGCGAAGTATGCGTGTACCTTTATATTTGGTAGGTGGTTCTGTATAATAAAAAACATCAAAATGTAGCAAGGTATTAAATAAAATTTGGTTTAATAATCAGGTTTAAAAAATGGCGTGCTTTTATATTGTAGACATAGACCTATTTCGGTTACGTATTTGGAGTAAGTAAGATAGTAATAAGGTATAAAATAAATATATTAAAGACTCTAGTACATACGAATGGGTACATGTTTAATTTTTGCACCAAACAGCTGAACTGATTTTGATAAATTTAAGAACAGATTTGAATAGTTGTTCAATTGTTATAGAGATTTATTTAATATGTTTATGGAATTGAATTAATAAAAATGTACTTTTTAGAACCTGGAAGTAATAGTAATAACTAAAACGATGTCATACCTAAAACAATCGTTACATCTAACTTACTCTCAGTTTCCGAATAGCATTCCTTGTAACCATCTGGCAGTCGTACAGTTCGATCAGCTGCAGATTGTGGCATGAAATCAAATGCTCTAATGCGCCGTCAGTAACGAGAGGGCAGTTGTCTAACCCTAAAAAATATTTTTAAGGTTAAGAAGAAAAATCGAATACAAAATAAAGGTTGAAAATCAAATACAAATGTAATCTAGCATAATATGTTGCACATTCGAAACTTTCACGTTCGTTTGACATGACATGGATATTATAGTATGACATGACATTTTTTATTTTTTTTTTATTTCATCTATTATGGGCGATGTTAAAAATGTGGATACAATAATGTTTAAAAATATTAATAAAATACATAAGTTTAAGTTCTTATTAATGTTATAACTTAACTTTAGTCAGGTTATTAAACCTGTGCAAATTTTTTAAATTGCTCCTCGGATACAATTTTAGCATGGATGTAAGACAACTTAGTTGAATTACGTTATTATTTAAACAAATCATTTTTAACTGACAACTGATTAACTGAATGACTACGTAAATTTTATGAGAGTTTCTTACCCAATACAGTAAGATGTTCTGCAGCGCACGGTGACATAGACAACTGTTTGATTCCGTAATCTGTTATCAACTCGCAGTGGGACAACGTCTGAAAATATTAATAACTAGCTGAGTTCCGCGGTTTCACTTGCGTATATCTTTCGTTACTGTAGGATTTTCGGGATAAAAGCTATCCTCGTGTTTCAAACAATCTCTGTATAAAATTTTAATCGGACCAGTAGTTTCGGAGTCTAACCAGTGCATATTTCCTGTTATCTCTCGATAAAAGCTATCCTTTGTCGTTCCTCTTCAAAAAATCTCTATACAAAATTTCATGCAAATCGAATCCAGCAGTTTCAGAGCTTATTCAATTCAAACAAACAAAAAACTTACGAGTTTTTCTAATCGTGGGCAGCCCATAGCCAAGTGTACGAGTGTTGTGTCGGTAATCAGAACGCACTCCTCCAGGTCCATCCGTTCTAGCATTCTGCAGCTCTGCGGAGACAGACGAAAAAACTTATTAGTTAATACTAAATGTAAGTTTGTTAGTCTGTATGTGGCTTAAAAGATAACTGTTTATTTTAACTAACTAAATCGATTAATTAATAATCGGATTTTAAATTATTTTATAAGTTTTATTAATAATTAATTTAATTAAGGAAGTTTAAAAGACTATAAATCGACCTGTATTTTCGCCTTCGTCCCCCATATATTAAAATACTGTCCTCTTAAACCAAACTTAAGAAGCATAAAGAAGGAGGCCGGATAGGATCTCTTGTGATCTCAATGTAGAGACATTGCATGATAATACTTCAAATCCACATCGATACTCACTCCCAGTATACCTTGAGAAGACTATCTTTTAACCGTCACAAAGGAGATACTTTTTTTACTTGGTTCCACTCACCCTGGCCAGCGCCTGGAAGCCGTTGTCGGTCAGCTGCGCGCACTGTGCCAACTCCAGGGTGGCCAGGTGATATGATCCTTGGTGCCTTTAACTAGGCTGCTCTAGATGGTTCAACTCACACTGGCCAGCGCCTGGAAGCCGTTATCTGTCAGCTGTACGTACTGTGCCAACTCCAGGGTGGCCAGGTGACAAGAGCCTTGGTTTCCCTGATTAGACTGCTGTAGAAGGTTCAACTCACCCTGGCCAGCGCCTGGAAGCCGTTGTCGGTCAACTGCTCACACTGTGCCAACGCCAGGGTGGCCAGATGAAAGGCGCTTTAGTCTCTCTTTAATTAGGCTGCTGTAAAAGGTTCCACTCACCCTGGCCAGTGCCTGGAAGCCGTTGTCGGTCAACTGCGCGCACTGTGCAAACTCCAGCGTCGCCAGGTGAAAGTAACCAAAGCTCCTTTCACCTTTCTGTGATTAGGCTGCTGTAGAAGGGTCTACTCACCCTGGCCAGCGCCTGGAAGCCGTTGTCCGTCAGCTGCGCGCACTGTGCCAACTCCAGCGTGGCCAGATCTGGGCACCGCGCGGCCAGTGCGCACAGCGACGCGTCCGTGAGGCGAGAACAACCGGACACGCACAAGCGACGCAGCGCACTACCCAACCGGGATATCGATTCGTCTGTTATGTTCTGAACAATAAAAATATAGCCCATTAGAAAAATATTTTTTTAGCCAGTTAAAAGAGACGATGTCAACTCTACGAGTTGTATATGTCTATAATATAACTCTTATTGTTTGGTTGTAATGAATAGGCTCAAAAACTACTGGACCGGTTTTAAAAATTCTTTGACCATTCATGCCATGAAGCCAGGGAAGCTTTTTACATTATCCACGAGTAACATAGGCTATATATATAACATTATGCTATGGGAGCGAAACCACGCGTATCAGCTAGTCTTAGATAAGGTTGTTATTTACGCTCAATTGTAACTTTTATTATTAACTTCAATTGTTTAAAAATTATAAATAAATTGGCGATTGTTTGTCACAAGTGATCAATGATTTTTTATATTCACATTATAATTCTTATCTAATAATTACAAAAAAATGTTTTAGTCCAGAAATACTTACATCACACCCTTGAACATTTAGTACTTCCAAATCTGGACAATACGTGGCTAAACATGACACAGCTTTGTCGTTGACATTTTTACAACCTGAAATAAATGTCATGTCAACGTCACAGAAAAAATATGTCAACGCAAAATTTAATGTCTTAGTACAACTTGACATTTATTTACCTGATTTTTTAATGTACATGTAAAAGATATAAACAAGAAATAAGAAGAATCCATACTTGATGAAAAAGTTTCTAAAAACTTTTTTCTATGTATTTTATTGTATTCCAAAATAAATACCTAAAAATTCTAAAAGCAAAATAAAAATATAATTTAAACATAATTATTTCTTATTGATGTTAATTGTTAATTTATTGTAAATGCTGTACCTCTACAGATGAAACTCTTCAATTTTGGACAACCCCTCGCCAACGCTTCGACGCCATTTTCCGTTATCGACTGACACCAGGATACGTTTACGTGTGTTAATAACTGCAAAAATATTTAAAATTGTTGACA
>LQNK01000146.1:216835-254163 GCA_001586405.1 Phoebis sennae
TTAAATCTCTGTTTAAATAGCGAAATTTCATTTCATTTCATTCATTTTAAGTCAGTGAAAACAGACGATTTAATCCCTATGTATTATATATATTCCAGATAAGGATGTTATTTACACTAAATTGTACCTTATTAATTGGAATAAACAGGCACATAATGAAAAAAAATTATAAATACATCGGCCATTATTTGTCACAAGTGCACAATTATTTTATTTTGAAGAAAAAGTAATAGTTTGAGTGATGCCAAAACTCTGTCAATTAATGAGTCATATAAAATTATGATAAAAACTATATCAAGTACAAAATGAATAAATAATAGAATGTAATAAAAGGAAAATATGTTTTAGCCCAGTAAAGTATGTTTTGTACTATTCTATAAGAAATACTTACATCACATCCTTGCACATTTAGTACTTCCAAATCTGGACAATATGTGGCTAAACATGACACAGCTTTGTCGTTGACATTTTTACAACCTGAAATAAATGTCATGTCAACGTCACACAACAAAATGTCAACGTAAAATTTAATGTTTTAGTACAACTTGACATTTAATTAATTTATTTTCCTGTATATTTTTAACGTACATACAAAAGATATAAACAAGAAACAAGAAGAATCCATTTGATGGAAAAGTTTCCAATAATTTTTTATTTGTATTCTATTGTTCTCCAAAATAAATACTTACACGATTAAAAAAAAAAGAAAAATATCTTTTTATATATTTAACATATTTCTTATTGATATTAATTTATTGTAAATGCTGTACCTCTACAGATGAAACTCTTCAATTTTGGACAACCCCTCGCCAACGCTTCGACGCCATTTTCCGTTATCGACTGGCACCAGGATACGTTTACGTGTGTTAATAACT
Source organism: Phoebis sennae (assembly GCA_001586405.1). NCBI lineage: Eukaryota > Metazoa > Arthropoda > Insecta > Lepidoptera > Pieridae > Phoebis > Phoebis sennae. The sequence continues at coordinate 217,711 of LQNK01000146.1, forward strand.
GCAAAAATATTTAATTTGTTACATATGTTTCATTTTAAAGAAAACTCATTTAAACATGTTGACATAAATAAAACTGTTAAAATTAATTTTATATATTTTTTCAAAATTATTGTATGAATTATAATTTAATAATACAACACGAATACACTATTTTTTTAAAATAAAAACTGTATTTTTTATTATGTGTAATTATATAAAATAATTTACAAACATTTTTGTTTCAATTTATTTTTATTACAAAAAGTCCTCACTATTTTAGTATAAGTTAAAGGCCTGTATTCTCATCCTTTTCCTCTCCCTATTCCCTCCCCATCCTTCAAGCCGGCAAGGCAACGACACTTTGCTGTAGATGTTCATGGGCTGCGGTCAGTCACTTAACATCAGGTGAACCGCATGCTCCGCTTGCCTGCTATAACATAAAAATAACTTAAATGACTTACTGGGCATCCATCAGAAAGCGCTTTCAATGATATATCAGATATACTTGGGCACGAGTCGAGGTTGATCCTAAAAATAAATATTAAATTCAAAAATCATTGTTTATTATTACTAGTATAACTTATAATTAAATCGCACGCTGAAACGAACACTGTCACTATCCAAAATCTATGAAATTTGAGTTTAAAACGCCCTCTAGCTTGCCTAGACGCAATCTACAAAATGCAAAGATTCGTATTGCGAAAGGAATTTTTTAATCATGAAAAAAAATCACACAAGTAAAGAAAACAGTATGAAACAAGTATGATTTCGAAAAAGTTTAAACGCGTTTTTCTCAAAATTGCATTTTTGGTATAGTGTGCTCGTTTCAGCGTGCGAAATATTATTACATCTTTTCTTTATATAATTTGGTCTAGAATAGAATAGAATATTTTGAATAAAATACTTTTTTAAAGGATTTTAAACGCGGTTTATTATGCATTATTTCACATCATTATTTAACCGATCTGTCTGACTGTCATCTCAGTCTCCCGTGACCACGCTCGCTGTAAAGTGCTCGAAACGGCGGGTTAAATAATAATGTATAATAAACCGCCTTTAAAATCCTTAAGTATTTTATTTAAAATGGAAAGTACTCGCGTTAAAACAAACACAAGATTATTCTAGAATATAATAGAAAATATTTTTATGCATGTAAACTTTTTACAAAGTACTTATGAATAGTCATTTTTTAATTTATCACCGGTTCGGAAAGTCGATTCTATCGAGAAGATACCGACAAGAAACTTAATAGTTACTTTTTTCAAGCAAAATATTTAATTGAAAGTCGCTTGTAAAGGCTTGTTTTTGTAAAATGAATAGAAATTACCTTTGAAGTTTGCTACACCGCCTCCCCAATGCTTGACATGTCTGATCAGTGATTTTTTTACATTTGTTCAAGTTTAAATCTTCTATGTTAGGGCAAGACTGGAAAAAAGACAATTTTATAATTTTTTATAAATTATATTATATCATAATTCATAATCATAATAAATAAATTGTAGGACGGGGTATTTATTCACACCGATTTATATCGAGTAGGTGTTAACCAACAACAGTTTTAATAAATAAATAATAAATATTCTTGGACATTTAACACAACACTATCTAGTACTAACTAAGCAAAGCTTGTATGGATACAAGATAACTAATAGACATACTTAAACATACTTTTTTTTTGTAAATACATACATACTATAGATACACATCACATCATAATTTCCTGCTCGTGGGGATCGAACCCACACCCTCTGGCGCAATAGACCATTGCTGAACCACTGCGCCAAGCGGGTGATTGTTGGATTATTGGCTATAAACATTTTCAAAATGGCGCTGGGAAATTGAAGAAGGAAGGATTGATATATTATTTATAAATTATTAATTAAAATTAATACTTATTTATATATACATATATTAATTAATTAAAAACTAGTTTTAATATTACTATGATCATTATTACCTGTGCTAAAGTCTTCATAGAGCCATCTGCTATGCTCTCGCATCCCCGGAGCGACAGCTGACGGAGGAAACCACCACATCTCTGTGATATATTCTCTATTACCGGACCCTGGAATGTTCATGAAATTTAATTTATACTATCTACACTAATATTATAAAGAGTAAAGATTTGATGATTTGATTTATACAATAGAATATAATAGAGTAGAAAAATCATTTATTGGGACACCCTACTCATTATATATATAGTTACAAATTATACACAAAGATATAAAATATACAAAGAAGTAATGTACAGATTTGTATACCAATAATAGGTATACACAACATTTGCAATGTATTATCCTATTTGTCAAGCAGTAAAATTATTTTTTTTTAGTAAATTAAGAGAATAAAAAGAAAATTAAAGTTAAAGAAATACGTATATTTAGGTTGGTGTATCAACACAAACATAATTTAAACAAAGGAAGTAAATGACTGCCCAAACTGGGTGTCCACTCAATGTATAGACGAATTTCAGCAATATATATTGGTGGATTTTTTTGTTTTTTGAATTGTATAGGCCCCGAAACTACTGGACCAATTTGGATGAAATTTTGTGCAGAGTCTTTGAAGCCCGAGGAAGGACAGGTAGTTTTTATCACGGGAATCAGATATATACGCGGGTGAAACCACGGAATTCAAAAAGTTATTGCAACACAATAGAAAGTAAGCGTGTGGCGACGGGTTTTAATATGTGTGTCGCCACCCCATTTCTACACGTGGGTGTCGTTAAAGGCCACAGAGGGTAATTTAGCTGCATAACATCTTCAGCAATAAAAGAGTGGGAGCTGAGCATTGCACGATTGGGCCAAGCTCGCACCGGTGTAATTACCACCCCCCAGCAGAAGACCGGCGTGAAGCAGTATTGCACGCAGTGCAGTACGGTGAGCGGGGGCCCGGAGGCCTGTATTCCCATCCCACTCCTCTCCCATCCTGTTTAACTCCTCTCCTTATCCCCTTCCTTCAAGGTGGCATGACATCTGCAATACTTTGATGTTGTAGATGTTCATGGGCTGCGGTCAGTCACTGAACATCAGGTGAACCGCATGCTCCGCTTGCCTGCTGTACCATAAAAAATGATACTAACCTCTACATCTCTTTGAAAGTCAAACAAGTCGATTCGTTGCCAATTGGAGCCGTCCAGCGCCAGGATATTCCATAGCTTTGATACCTGGAATCAATGAAATACTATAAGACAATGTTATTAATTTATTTCAAAAATTGTATCTACACCAATAAATTTGTAAGGAAAAATATATTATAGAGATGAAAACTTTGTTTGTAAAGAGTAGGTTTAAAAAATACTGGACCGATTTTAAAATTTCTTTCACCATTCGAAAGTTAAACTTGTCTACTTTAATATAAAAAAAAGGTAATTTATTCACGAGTAAAATAGGCTATGTATATAACATTATGCTACGGGAGCGAAACATCATGGATCAGCTAATATCATCTATTTTCTTATTACTTTTTAAATAAATCTATACTAATATTATAAAGCTGAAGAGTTTGTTTGAATGAACGCGCTAATCTCAGGAATTACTGGTCCGATTTGAAAAATTGTTTTAGTGTTAGATAGCCCATTTATCGAGGAAGGCTATAGGCTATATATCATCCCGATATTCCCACGAAGCCCTGGGGCGCAGCTAGTATTAAATATTCAGGGATATTTAATACAACGCCATCTAGTGCCAAACTAAGCAAAGTTTGTACTATATAACTGATAGACATTCTTTGCAGTTTACCTGAGCACACCTGCAGAGTGACACCACATCGAGATAGGACAGTATTCGCAGGAGCAGTTCCTTTGGCAGTTTCTTGTTTATGTGGTTCTCATCTTCGCCCGAAAAACGAGCGATCTGTAACAAAATTGAGTGTGAATATATTGAAGGATTGCTTGATTAGTTTGGTTCCTTGCCACGAAATTTGACTTACATTTTTAACCTACTTTCAAAAAAAAAGGAGGAGGTTATCTATTCAACCGTATTTTTTGTTTTTTTTTTAAGTATGTTACCTTACCGCATATCTCCGGCGTTTATGGACCGATTTGGAAAATTTCTTTTTGCATTCGAAAGAGTAGAAAGAAAGAAAGAAAGTAGAGTGTCAGTGTGGTTAATTTATTTCCAATTTAAAAAGTTATTATCTCTGAAACTAGTTTACCGAATATAATTTATACTTTGTATCGCTGTTTCTTGATGGAATTGTACATCATTTCTATTTAGAAAAAACAAATTTTTAATTTTCAAATTCGACTATTATATTATGAATTTTAAATTATTTTTTCGGTTTTAAACACCATCGTCTGGTAAAAATTTTTCTCTAAATAGAAAATGATTTATTGCTCATGTTGGGAGTTTTACTCTCGCTATTGATACAATGCCTTGTGTTTTCATGATAAAAAATGGTATTCGATTTCGTCACTACAAAACATAAACAGTGATACCATAATAAACTATGGCCTAAATACTTATCAGGTTAAGACACACTCTGAAAGATCGTATCTCTGAAATAATATAACATCTTATCATTTAGCTAGGGTTGCAACCTGTTTTTGTTAAAAATAAATTACGTTAGGTTTAAACTGGAGTCCCCCTGAGATATTCTGTTTTATCGATAGACAGGAAGGCTTAAGTAACGTAGGTCCGGCGACTCCTACGGTTCTGAAGCTTCGCTTAAAACTACCGCCTTTCCAAGAAAAACATACTTTTGTATTAAGAAAGTATTTTGGTGTAAAATATGTATGAAGCACAATTGCTCGAAATAACGTACATTAAATAAATATTCCTGGACATTTAACACTGCGCCATCTAGTCCCAAACTAAGCAAAGCTTGTACTATGAAAACATCTGATAGACATACTTATACATACTTTTTTACATCCAGACAGTAGAAAATTGCAATGTAAACACATCATAATTTTCTACTTGTGGGATGAACCCACACCCTCTGGCGCAATTGCTGTACTGCGCCCATCGGATCGTCAATACCACGGAATAGTAAAAACAAGTGGAAGTGCCCTGCTGCTCTAGCCAGCGACTTTCAACTTTGCGTCGATGTGCAGACTTAGTACAAAATCGGTCCAGTCACTATTCGCTACTTGATGTGACATAACGTCTCGACTTCAGATATAAAATATTGAAATCAGGCCTTATTGCGCAATTATAAATTGTAAAAACGATCCAGCATAATAAATAAGTCTCATGGCGATGTATCTTATCACCGGCAAATATAAAAGTTTGTTTTAATACAATAAAATGTAAATTATTGTGAAAATCACAAATTCGTATATTTTTTCAAATTAAAAAATACCTTATGCTGTTGACTTAAAGTACATAATTGACTTTAATACGTGCCTAAATCAAATGATATAAGTTCTAGAAGCTTCGATGAGGGATGTGACAAATTTGTTGATATCGATAAATAAGTGAAACTAATAATGTAAAAACAATACTTGAATTTAATACAATCAGCTAAAAAGTATTGGACTCGCAAACGAAGGATTTTAAACCATCGTATAAAATGTAACACTGCAAACCATAAAAACAAATTGAAAATAAGTAGTATTAAAATATATATTAATTTATAATACAAATTAATTAAGGAATCAGTTAGGACGACTTCCTACTCTTGGAGTTCTTAAATTTATGTTTAATTTTTTTTCGGTCATAGTGGAAATTTAACTAATATCGACATGTAGTTATCGATACGATCAATCACTGGGTGAGTAGCAAAATGACAACTGAGTGTCAAACGGTTGTACCGTAAATATAACATTTATTTAAAAGGTGTTAGAGAACAAAATTTAATGAATTTATAATATCGCCCTCTAGTGATGAATAGTTTTACCTTTTTTCTAGGTGGAAAATTGATCGAACAGATAAACTAATTACTACCTTACTGACATACAAAAAGACTTCATTTTAAATAACAATAAATACGATTTTCAACCGAAATGTTTTTTGTAAATTTTTGACATTGCTTCTTTTGTATGCATTGTACGATTTAATTTGTCAATGTGTGAGTTTGGCGACATTGGTTCTCATACTAAAGAAGCACTAGGGCACTTCCACTTGTTTTTTCTATTCCGTGGTCAATACGTACATTATTTTATTGACTTTTAAAGAATGGGTGACCGGTAGCTATGGTCGAACATGTTATGTACCCTCTACACATCAGCACGTCATTTGCAGATGTCGTCCGCGAACGTAAAGACGAGGCAATATGTCTATCCGTATACAGCCGTAGTAGGTATTTTACGTTTACCGATGTATCTGCCATCCATCGACAGTTGACGTCCGCGTATGCATCTGCTGATGTGTAGAGGCAGCCCTAGTCTTAATATACCAACGTAGATATGAACATCCATGCTTTTTACTATATTAATTTCTATTATGTGACGTTGGTATGTTTTTGATGTGTCGTTTCAGCACAATAAACGATTGGATTTAAAAGAAAATTGGCATAAGTTAGTTCGCGAGGATATTTTTTTTTATAACCCCCCACGGTATATACAAAAGTAGAGGCATAGAATACTTTTTTGTATGTAATTCATTTGTGTATTTTTCGAAACTATAAATTAATTTCACTTTCTTTTGAGTTTTTATACTAGCGATGTATCTAGCTTTTGAATTTTAAGAAATTATGAATTTGTAGTTTTCTTAAATCCATATATTTGATAATCTAAAATTCAACATAAATCATATTGAAATACTAATAATATTTTTTATAAGTTTTTGAATAAATTATTTCCAAGAAAATAGATATTGGTTTAGTCCATGTTTATAAACATTGTTATCTCAAATCTGTCTATATGTTATCAGTATATTTATCACATTTATTATCTGTGCATACAATAATTGTTTTGACCTGGCATGTTCAGGTAAAGCATGCAAACTACACTTAATAATCAATACTTTGTTTATTAATAATGCATAATTTTATATGGTTATTTAAAAAACGAAACAGGACAAGCTGTGCCTTATGTGGGACCACAGATCCTCTTGTCAAATGCATTTTTTTTGTTGGAAATAAATTTGTATTTGTTTTTTTTTAATCTTGAGGGACTATACTTTTACTATAATTTTAGTGGTCAGAGGATTATAAGCCAAGAGAATTTAGGTTTGATTCCCTTCAAAACTATATATATTTTTTTATTTTATTCAACTTTTATTGGATGAAAAAAACAATTGTAACAAAAAAAGACTAGCTATTTCTTGTACTGTCTGTACTACCCTGGTCACCCTGGATGCCTTCTTTTAAATAATTATGAATAAATTATTAAAAAAAAATCTTTTAAACAATTTATATCACTGGACATTTAACACAATGCCATCTAGTCCCAAACTAAGCAAACCTTGTACTATGGAAACTAGATCACTGATAGACATACTCAAACATACTTTTTTTGTACATACATACATACTATACACATCACATCATAATTTTCAAAAAAAGTTACAATGATCATCCCATCATAATTTTTTAGTTGTGGGGATCGAACCCACACCCTCCGGTACAATAGACTATTACTGTATCTTCTGCACCAATTGGGCCATTATTGTTTACCAATCATAAAATGAGTATGGGTATGAAATAGAAATGATTAACAAAAATAAAACAATCAACAGCTTTTAAAGCAAACTTATATTCAATTCACATTTTACACAATTATTTCCCATAAAGCAATGTAGCATGCAGGTTACCATGTGTTATTTGATCACTGCCCATAAACATTAAAATACAGCTATTTCCTGATTGCAAATGGTGGATTTAAAATAATTATTGTTAAAAATGTGTAAGATTAATATTGAACCAACATGATTTTCTGTTTAAATACCCCTCAGTGAAGTTTTATTTGGGAGAAGCCAGTCGCTCCCAGCATACAGTTTTTTTAACTAGTTTGGGAGCCTATAGATTCATTTAATCATATACCAAGTGTTTTGATGCCAATAAATAAATTTGTATTTGTATTGAAACATTTTAAGTATGTCTTTTGCATACTAACATTATTTGATTCAAATGGTTGGTGCTCCCGTTCAAGATGAAATGATTGAAGAAGCTGTTAATTAAAGGTAATATTATGTGGGAAGATACTAATTTCTATGTGTCATAGCTTAAATTATCAACTCTTTCGAGCTGAAGAGATATTGTAAGTAACAGAATAAATAAGAAACATGTATGCATATTGTAATAAGATCTAGCCAGAGCCAAATTTTTTGTTATAACTATAATATATATGACCAGTGTATATAATATTTTTGTACTATAAATGATTAAATAAGAAATGATTTATAATATTTATTTTGACTAAAGGAATATTTAATAAAAATGCTTTGTACGGATTTAAAATGTGGTTTATTGTACATTATTATTTAACCCGATGTTTTGAACATATTCGCATTGACAATACTTACTTACGGTAAAATATACAATAAAAAAATACATATTATTAATAATAAAAGTATACTTTAATTCTTTTTTTCTTTAATAGTCATTGATTTTTCTATTTATATATTCTTTTTTTTATTATGAAAAATTGTTCAATTTCCATAGATAAATGTTTTTTTTTTATATTATAATTATTTTTTCGCAATTCGATTCCTGTAATAGCACGAATGAAGTGGTGATTAAATTTTTGGTTTCACGTAACGGTTAATAGGTGATTAACGAGTTGACTGAACGTCTAAGGTCATTAAACCGGCGACGCAACAAAGAAATTAATTATATAAACACTATAACTGCATAATAATCAAGACGTTGTGTCGGAACATATAATACATATTTTTTGAAATCAATCGATGCATACAAAATTCAAATTCGGATCTTTTTATTTTTTTTAATCGTTGATGATCAAGGCACGGGCGAACAAAGAAACGGGTTTGGTACTTCCATACATTGATGTCAGCTGTTTTGATGAAAACACAAACAAAGGTAAGATGCGATCTATGGCTCACCTCGAATTTATTCCTTCCGGAATAAGTCATACTCGGGAACGGGGTCACCTTAGCCACAGTGTTGAATTTATATTCCACTGGCTCTAAATACACAAACACGGAATAATGATATATCCAACAAATATGGACGTCTTTTAATTTTTCGCCGACCGAGTATACCCCGTTCTTCGTTGTGCATTAAATAGTCCGTTCGGAAACTATCTGACGTTATTGACTTAAGAATATTTTTGTTTGTTGCTCATATAATTACTTTCTTATCAGATAACTAACAAAAATAAAAAATAATTATCTAAACGCACATAATTTCCGAACAAATATTTTTTTGTAATTTTTTTATTCATTAAATTATCAGTTCAAAAACTTACTTATTTGACAAATGTCAAAAGAAACTGTCATTTGTCAAATTTATATGTCAGATTACACAGATAAAAAAGAAAGTATAGAAATACGAATCTTGCGAATAAGTCTAATTGGATTTGTATATAATGATTTAATTTAATGTTCAAATTATTAATGGAGTGGAAAAGTATTGTGGAATAAATAATTGACGCTTGTTTGAAGTGTAAACATTTTTCTTTCTAGCTCGGTACGGAGAGTTAATAACTACGTACCTACATAAGAAAATGAAGTGAAATCCATAAGTCGATACAATATTTTATGTAAATATTGTAACTTATATAATGCGACAATGGATTTAGTCTTATTAGAATATAGAATCAGTTTTCATGTTTTGCAAAGGGTGTACAATGAAATTCAAGCAAGATTTAAAATTTTAATCGAGTCATTTAAGTAAAATAATACTTTCTACACTAACGTAGTTAATACTAAATCAAAAGTCACTTATTCACAACATTGAAATTATTAAAATTATTATACGTAAAAAAAAGAATAACTTTCAAGTTCCTTACTTGTTAGTTGGAATAGTTTTCATGGAATGTAACAAGATCACAGTAAGAAAATTGATAATTTTCTTTTATATTAAAGCATACTGGAAATTGCCTATGAACCTTGATGTATTAAGTATTAAATGAAACGGTATATTATATAGGCAAGCATCTCATTTTAAATAAATTTCATGATGTTGGTGTTCGTGTCAGTAAATATTGATGTGGTAATGCATTCGATTACAACGTTTTTTTATTCATCGCAGTTAATATTTATTAACTTCTTCCCTTATGGCGTTAAGAATAGAGACAAAAACTCATACGATAGCTTGGCTTAATTCACAAATTCAAATATGCTTGGTGTTTTTTAAGGAAGAAACTTATAAATTATAAATTTAAAAATAAATATCTCATCGCAAAACAGTATTTAAAACATATTGGAATTCACTATACATACAAACGATTAGACTTGTGATTACTGTTATGATTTTTCCTTTTATTTGAATTAACTCAATATGTCTATGGAATCGATAATGCAATATTCAATCGATTTTTTTATTTAAAGTGTGACCCTTGTCTATAACACCCTAACCGTTTTTAAGATTTTATTTCAAAAGTGTTCATAGACATTCTTTTTAAAAAAAAATTATACGTCATTTTTGACAAATGGATTGTCCAATGGTTTATCGACCTTCTCGAATGGATAATATGGATGATTTTGCCAAAACGATGGCAGTGTATAACGTTTATGCTCATCGAAGCTGTTGATTTTCTTTATTTCTTCGTCTGTCAGCTTAAAATCGAAGATGTCGATGTTTTCTTTTAGTCTGGTACTATTTATTGTTTTTAGTACTGGCACGATATTTCTATCAACCTGGAACAATTTAAAAAATTAAGTTATTCGACTATTAAAAGCGCCACCTGGCGGTGATTTTATATCATAAAAAGAGTCCAATCAATGTACACCAAAACAGCATTGGTGATATAAGGATTCTTCTTTGGTAAACAAACAATAATTATGAATGATTTGAATTAAAAGAAATATTTATTTTTTTTACTTAATTTAATTATTACTCTGATCCTAGTATTTATCTTTCTTTTATTTATTCTACTTATTAAATATTTACTACACTTCCTATCAACATAAATTTTAATAAAGAAATTTTCGTAAAAAACACAGATTTTGTGGACAAAGTTTTTGTATGTACCATAGACAATTAACATTTTAATGTCAAACTTACCAGCCATCGCAGCACAACTTGGGGTGTAGTTTTATCATACTTCTTGGCTATTTCTTTTAACACCGGGTCATCGATCCTAGGCCCCGATACGTCTAGGCCGTGACGTTTCACCAATGAGCCGAAGGGAGAATAGCCCATGACTACTATGCCTTGGTTTTGGGCGTATTCCACCAGGTCTTTTTGGATTATTTGGGGATGAATCTGAAATTGATACACAATCATTCGTTACTGTTAAATATATTTGATAAATGAAATAAATAAAATCGTACTAATATAGTAAAAATACATAATAAGATGTTTGTAACATATTATTTTTTGATTGATAAAAATACACAATTGAATTAGTTAATTCGAAATGAAGGACAGGATGGGATGGGAATTCAGGCTGGGTCTTTTATTGCTAAAGATGTAGCAGCAGCAGTTTTACCCTTTGTCGTTCTTACGAAACCTACGGGCAGAAATAGGGTGGCGACACACGTATTCTCACCGGTCACCACACGGAGACCTGTATTCCCATTCCATTCCTCCCACACCCTGTTCTACCCCCCTCCCAATTCCCATCACTGTTCCTCTCCCTATCCCCTTCCCTTCCTTCAACCTGGCAAGGCGTCGGCGACAGTTTGTTGTTGTGGATGTTGTGGGCTGCGGTCAGTCACTTAACATCAGGTGAACCGCATGCTTCTCTGTTACACTGCCCACTGTTACATAAAACCACCGAAAATACCTCAATCTGCAGCGCAACAGGTCTGATGCTGCACTCCCGTAGCAGCCGGTCCATCTGCTCCCTGTTGAAGTTGGACACGCCAATCGCCCTGGTCAGCCCCAGGCGCTGCGCATCCTCTAACCCTCGCCATGTATCCAGGAAGTCCACATCGGAGTACGTGTAGTCATCCTGAAAAGCAAATAATGTCGACTTACAAAAAGAGATCTCAAAATTTGTAAAGAGAAACTTTGTTTGTTTGTAATGAATAGGCTCAAAAACTACTAAACCGGTTTTAAAAATTAATTCACCATTCGAAAGCTACATTATCCACGAGTAACATAGGCTATATTTTATAGGCTATATCTGTAACATTGTGATACGAGTACAAATTAAAACAATTAATTAATTAAAATTATAAATTTTTATTTAAGTGTATGCAAAAGTAGTGTATCATAATACCTCTGCTAATATTATCTCTCCAGCACTTACCTGGAAGAGACCGCTCTAAAGCGATAAGTCGTCTTTTGTGTAAAGTGCATTATAAGATTTGTTTATTTTAACTAAAACTGAATTTAGTTTTTGTCTTTATACAATTTATAAAGTTTTTATTTAATTTCATTATATTTATTTGCTTAAAACATGGTACAAAAAGGTATCAATTAATAATATATTATAATCGTCATTTTTGATGATACATTAAAAAAGGCAAAATCTTACATTTAATCCAATAGGCCAGTGCATGAGATACAAGTCCACATAATCCAGCCCCATTTTCACCAAGGTTTTCCGCAATGCCACGGTCACTTGGTCTCTTTCGTGATTGGTGTTCCAAAGCTGGAAATATAATCAAAATTTTCATTAACTAGTGGCTCGCTGTGAGCTAGACCTCGACCTAAATCAAGACCTTTCATTTCATACCACACTCGGCTATATTCGTATTAAACTTGCCTATTTGACCCCTCTTTTTTCGTCACCCCTATACCGATTTCGGTCATCTTCGAACTCATGATTTTGTCTTCTCTAATTTATTCGCTATTTTTTCAAGATCGGATTAACCATACTTCAGATACAGATAATATAATACTATACTTCTCCAGATATTGTAGGACAAATATTGTCACGTGCCGGGCCAATTCGACTCTGAGGCCCGTATTCAGAGTTGTATCTTAAGCAATGATTCAAGTTTTAAGTCGAGATTTGAGTCAAGATTTGATTCTAGAACGTTAATTAATACTCGATCTGACAATCGTTTCTCCAACGATCGCAGATCACCAAATCTACCCTCAGCTATTTATTCCAAAACGTCATTTGAGTCGAGATCTGTCACTGAGTATAGATTTGATCGTTGATTGCGTAAATGTGGTGAATAGGTGTCTTAAGTAACGATTGACATTTTAGTATTTAATTGTTCCTTAATTGTTATAGTTTTTAAAATAAAGATATTAATAGCTATTTAAAAAAAAGAAATTTTAGTAAAATATTTGATGTTGTGCCGTGTAATAAAGTGACGAGAAACATAAAAGACAAAAGTAAGTTTTGATTATCGTTTCCATGATCATTGATCATATCCTTACTCAAGACAAGTTTCTACGGAACAAAGCTCAAGTTTCATTTCGGAATAAGGTATCGTCTTAAGTGCTGATCGGTAATCAAATCGAATCTCGGTTGAATGGTGATCTGAGCGACAACTCTGAATACGGGCCTGAGACTTCGCTTCGCTCGGTGAATAGATTTTGTTTGGGTTATGGATGTTCTTGTGACAAACCAATAGTGTTTAGTTTAAGGAATATAATACCCAAGATAATGAATACGCATCAAAGGGAAATAATTTTCGATCTTAACTTTTGCTTAAAATAACAAAACCTTCGTTAACTTTATATTTTATATACATTTCAGAAATCAGTAAATTCTATGTATAATATGTACCTATGAGACAATCTCAAGGACACTACGTGAGAGAGGGTAGTTGGTAATCACTATGCCATCTACCAATCTAAGCAAAGCTTGTATATTAAAACATACTTTTTATTACACACATTTTTACCAAATCATAATTTTCTACTCGTGGGGATCGAACCCACACCCTCAAGCAAAATAGGTCATTGTCAATCGATCAATGTATGAGTCGATCATAGACATATTTTTAATGTTTTACAGTGATAAATAAAGTTTATTATATCAATTACTATACCTTAGTAGTAACAAAAATCTCTCCCCTCTTCACCACCCCCTCGTCGATCTTCATATTCACAGCTTCCCCTACCTCCCCCTCAGTTTCATACACCGCAGCAGTGTCAAAATGGCGATACCCCTCGTCTATGGCACGGCAGATGACATCCCGTAGGAGATGGTCCTTGGAGCGGATTACGCCGTTCTTGAGGTTAAAAAAACATTACCAGTAACAAATGTTAGCTATTTTGCTTTAATTATTAATTTGTTTTCTTAAATATACATTAAAACCTTATTTTCAGTGACCTGCTTTAAATAACTGGCCAATTATTGCAAGTTCGACGATTAAAAGGCAATCCGGCATTGTGATTGGCTAATGCGGATTGCCGCGCTTTTGGACTCTCTCTTGTTTTTTCGGCGTGGTAGAAGGAAGATGCAATTATTGTGAGAGGAGCGTAATAAAAATTGTTATTGAATATTGTGATAAATGTAATTAATATAGAAACATGTAGATTATACGATGTACTAGAAAACTAATTGTATCAGTCTTTAAAAAATACAAAATATTTTACTATGAAGCATGGCACTTATTTTTAGTCTGTATACGTATATCAGGTAATTAAGGAAAGACATCTCAATTTATAACCTAACTTTGAACCGGATAAAATTTCAAAAATATCGTTTTTAAACAGGATTAGGTAAATAAATATGCAAGTTAATAATTATTATTCTGGACTTTTGTGGTGTGAAGGCTTATGCCCAGTTCCTATAAAAATGAAACGAGTCGTTTTACTCACGGACAGTACAATATCCGACTAGGCGTAAGTCAAAAGCGTATCTATAATAAACGTGACGTTAACATAACTACCAAAACTTGGTTCTGATTGGTTGATTAGAACCGCCCATTATGAAAACCATTCGTTTGTGTTATACTATGACGTTCCGTCGTTTATAGGAATCGGGCATTAATTTTATTAACCTATCCAACTAATATGGTAAAGTATAAAAGCGTTAGTTTTGTAAATTGTAAGGATGGTTGTTTGGACGTGTGTTTGTTACTCTTTGACCCAAAAACAATTGAGCCGATTGTGATGATACTTAATTTAGTTTCAATACTGACTCTCCCATAATCCATAATATCTCGTACCCAGTTGGTAAGTCTTCCCTCAAATAAGCTGTTATAATTACCTCATCAAAACCCAAGTACGTCCCAAGAGCCACAGCAGGCATCTCATCACCATTACTGAGTTTCATCTTCAACACATCTTGAGAGCACACACCCATCTGTAAAGGAACATTAATCTATATATAGTTTTAATTATATAGTCAAAATTAAAAATAACCGTTGATAACGTGAGGTTTCTTCACAGATTTTAAATCAAAAAAATAGATAATTTTGAATTAAAATACTTTTTAACGGATTTTAATCGCGAAATAATTTACATTATTTTACAAAAGTACTTTAAAATCCTTTAAAAAGTATATCTATTCAGTAAGGAAAGGACCGCGTTAAAAGCAACCCAATAAAAATTATATATTTTTTTCAGAATGAAGTAATATTCATTTTCTCAATAAGATTCAGTAAATAATTAAATTATTCTAATATCAAGCTATTCTTTTATTTTTATTCAGAAAAATAACCGACAATATACTTCATTAGAAGCTAATTTTAAAAACAATTGATAAAATAATAGAAATAAGTAATCGATCGTGAATACGTAACGTAATATTGATATTTAAATCATACAAATAGAAAGAAAGAAAGAAAGAAAAAAGTTTTATTTGTCCCATAAACAAACCGTACCTTATAAATAACAATTAAAACTAAGACTTAAAACTAAATTGGTGCTGTACGGTATTGTCACGGGCCCAAACTAGGTAGTCACTCAGCATGTGCTGCAATGCCCTGGGGCTTTTGCAGCGCTGATTTTCAGTGACTCCTAAATTGACAAATACGTTTGGAGTGTCAGAAATAATAAAAATAAAACTATAGATTTAATAAGATATTATTATAAAACGTAATTAATACTTATATATTATACTATTAAAATGAATACGTGAACAGATATATGGATAGATAAATATACTTGTAATATAAATATAAATAGAAATAGTGCAAATACACAAATAAAAAGTTTTTTTAATTGAAAACGAAAACAGTTTAGAACCATGACATAAATAATACCTTTTCTCAAAATTCGATGAAATTTAAAAGAAAACAGAAATACACTTCTATACTTGAAATGTAAAAACGAACTGTCCGTTTTTAAAATGAAATGAATGAAATAAAAAAACGTTCTGTCAGAATTGTTATTTTAATCTACCTTCTAAAATTTTCATAGAACGATATCACGTAAAAATGTTTGTTTGTCGTTGTCATAACGATTGTCTATGGATGTAAAAAGAATTACTTACATTGTATAAAATAGTAATTTTCTTTACTTAATTTGTATGTTGATAAATAGTAGATTTTTATCAATATTACCATTAATTCTATTGGCATTTTTAATACAAAGTAGATAGATCAAAATCTATACAAAGTGTGTTAGGCTTTCTACGAATAAATAAAATAAATAAATAAATATTCCTGTATGTATGTATTTAGAAAAAATATATGTATTTTCGATTGAAATTTTTCATACGTCATATTTGACGTAGCCTGAGTCGAGGTTGGGTGGAAGAACTATTAAGGTAACTTCTTAGAATACGGCTGTTAGTTTCAAGTTTAATTCAGCAACAAAAATAATTAATTTAAACGCCGTGATAACCAATACTAAAAATCGTCTCGAATAAGTTCATGTAACTCTGTGCCTTATGTGAACTTACAGTATTCTTTGTGAATCGGTTGTAAGACTTAATTTAAACGCAAAGTGACAAACCGCTACTTACGTATAGTCTCTGAATATTAAAAAGTGCAAATCAAAAAAAGCCTTTCACCTAATCCAGGTAAAATTCTATCTATGTACAAAATTTCATCAAAATCTGTTCAGCAATTCCTTCGTGATTGACACACAAACATATTCTAAAGATCGAAACAACTTACCGATATAAAACCGATCAATATAACACAGAGTACCATCCCGATATGATATCAAGGCCCAACTGAGTCAACAACACGACAGACAGGCATTTTTTATTTTTTATCTATAAGTATATACATCTTTAATTTGCCTGTCAGTTATATTGGAAAATGGACAGACTTGTATTATTCCAAGATCTATGTACTAGTATAGTATTATATTATCTGTGGCTATGTCCATTTTTTGGGGAGGTTTTTGCAAGCTGAAAACTTGTATGATGACTCTCCTATTATACCCTGACATGGAACTGCATATCTGATGAATAGCGGAGCTAAGTCTAAATAAACCTCGAAAATGCAACATGTAATTTTTAAAATTGTTTAATGTTTGTTGAATAGGAAAAAAAACAGACATCGTAGTTTACAACAACATTCTCAGGCGTGTTCAAATATCCTACTACTATTATAAAGGCGAAAGTTTGTAAGTATGGATGTATGGATGTATGGATGTTTGTTACTCTTTCACGCAAAAACTACTGCACCGATTATGATGAAACTTGGTATACATACAGGTAAGGGTTCAGAATAACATATAGGCTACTTTTAATCCCGGAGTTGCCACGGGATCAGACGTTACGCGGGTGAAACCGCGGGGCGCGGCTAGTATTATATAAAAATGGATGAGACATCATTTTAATAGGATACAATTAATTGCTAAAGTATAGTATTCTCAAAAAGACAGCGTCTTTTTGGTGGGACTTTCTACCTGCCAGGTTTAAAAAAGACTCACCAGTCAGATCTGCAGTTGTATGTCGGGGTATAATAGGAGACGCATTAGACAAGTTTTCAGCTTACTTCAAACATCCCCCATAAATGGTCCGACTCTCTTGAAATATATGGTGCAAGCCTACTTTTAAAGCAGAATTTTATATCTCAGTAGTTTTAAAGATAACGCATTAAATACTTAAGTATTAATGAATCTACACTAATATTATATAGAAGAAAACTTTGTTTGTTTTTTTGGTTGTAGCCGGCTCAAAAACTACTAGACCAATTTTAAAAATTCTTTCACCATTCGAAAGCTACATTATCCACGAGAAACATAGGCTACATTTTGTAGGCTATATATTATATTGCTTCGGGAGCGAAGCCGCGCGGATCGACTAGTAATAAATATTCATAAAATGAAATACCCAATAAAATTTAATTGTAACAAATAAATTATATCAGTTGACTTGAAGAGGAAAGTACTTATAAGTTACTCTATTCCTGTGTTCGCAAAATATTCTGGCCAAATTTCCCACAATATTATCATTATAAACTAGCCAACTGCGCAAGGAATATTATAATACACAAGTATGTGTTACACAGGTGCACTCTCTATTCCTTCACTCTCATAACCCTTAGGGGGCAGTTGGACTCTCGCGGAGAGAGATAAGGCGCAGGACCGAGGGCGACACGTGCTCTCCGAGGCACGGGGGTGTTCCAACACCGCCATTTTACTACTAAGATTTTTATATTATTTAATAATAAATTTAATATTTATTATAATGTCAGAAGCGGTCATTTCCAAGGACATAGATAAGTTCGAGTAATGCTAAAAATAATCTAAAATAGTAAACAGAAGGGTTTGTAATCTTTATTTACTTATGGGTAAAACTTTTCGTATAAAACTAAGGTAAACAAAAAGGTAATATAAATTACAATGTTTACAAAAGGCCTTATTGCTTAGAAACTTTGGTCAAAGTACGCAAAAAAATACAACATGATGAAAAATAAATAGGATTGTAAGACCTAGTGACTTACTGTCGGTAATTGACGCCTATATTTTTCCTTAATTATTAAGGAAAAATGGGAAAGCCAGTCAAAAGATGGGTGGATGTCCTTATGAAAACGGTCCTACTAACCTAACCTTATATATTCATATTTAAATAAATAAATATTAAAAAGAAGTCTCCGGCCGTATCCTCATGTCTAGATGAACGCGATACTCAGAAAGTACTGAATGGATTTCCAACAATAGTTTTTGAGGACGGTTTTAATATAATAAAATATTCCTGGACATTTAACACAACGCCATCTAATCCCAAACTAAGCAAAGCTTGTACTATGGAAACTAGATAACTGATAGACATACTTATACGTACTTTTTTTTTGTAAATATATACTATAGATAAATTAACACTCAGACAGAAGAAAATTATAATGTTCATCACAACATAATTTTCTGCTCGTGGGGATCGAACCCACAACCTCCGGCGCAATAGACCAATGCTGAACCACTGCGCCAATCGGGTCGGGTTTAGTATATAATTTTTATTTTTATAGGAACTGACCATAACAAATAACTTTATCATAAAAAGAGAAGTATTTACTTACTTGTAGCACGCCGTAAAACTCTTTTACTGGCCGGATACGAGGCGCTTTTTGTAAACAACTTTAGTGGTTCAGATAAAGTACAGTCGCGTTGAAAATTAATATTTTTATGTCAAAATATTTTCTCAAAAAAATGATAGTAATGATAATCTCCACGTAAGCCTTCTAAAAAACCGGGCACTTTCCTTACGAATAATAAGAACTGTTATTTTGTACTATCTAATGTACTGTATCACTTTTTTGGTTGTCTTCTATTCTATTCTATTTTATTCTGTTCTATTCTATTCTATTATTTTCTATTCTATTCTATTCTAATTATATGAGAATTATGAATGGAGAAACATAATACTTACTTATATATAAAAACCCGTATTCACAAACGATTCTATGAGTTCTCAAAACGCACAGGGCTCCATAAACCTATTCAGAGACGATACTTGAGTGGCGGTTTCTCACTTGGCGTTTAAAATAAACGCCCGTATTCTAAGGAGTTACCTAAATTTTACCTCCACTCAGGTTACGTCAAATATGACGAAAGACAAATTTTAATCCAAAATTCATGATTGAAGTAACACAAAAATATAATATTTTAATAAATAGATCAAAGTAACGCAGGTGGAGGTGGAGGTGTTAAATTTTCGTCTCCGACATTTTCATAACGTGAGTGGACGTGAGCTAGTAGAGTTCCGACTCAGAATGTAAATTTTCGTTGACAGAGGTTGAGTGAAGTCGAGGAATGCTCGAGATACGTATTAGAATACGGGTGTTAGTCTTATTGTTTTTGAATTAAAGATTTGCCATTTGGAACACATTGAGAAATGTCTTCGCATAGTATTTTACTTTACTTATACAAGTACCGTGTAAGTACGGGTGTCAATCTACGGGCTTTGTAACCTAAAGAAGTTTTTGGCCTGATTTAATATTTTCTCTAATAGTTTAAGATATATTTTCTTTTACCTTCAATTTTTTTCAAATTCTTCGTTAATCTTTGCTTCAAATTTCATCAAAATACGTTTAGTAGTTTTTCGAACAAAACATACAAACTTTATATTAAAATGACACTTACACAGCTATTTTTAGGTAACGTTTGTATTACACAAAATGCTTCAAATTTCATGAAAACATGTTTAGTAGATAGACATACAAACTTTTACAAAAAATTCAAAATATTTCACTTTCACTAGCTATTTTTGGTAAAAATCCAGTGAATTGATCAACCCCTCATTACACAACAATGTCAAACTATTTTGAAACAATTTCAATTATTAATTAAATAATACTGCTCTTGAAATAGACTCAAAAGTAAACTTGGTTTTATTCGAACGAATCGTAGTTAAGAGGTAAACATATTAATCATTGTTCTTATCAATTTAAACAAACCACGAGGATGTAGGATTAATGAATAGATGTCATTGTTTATATTTACTCAATACATACCTAAAATAAGTTTATGCGTAGAAGGTAAGGTCCTACAGTATTTAATGCATTTTGAAAATTCATTTGTGACTTTCTCACTTGCTCCTTTGCTTGCTCTGCCAAAAACTAGGTATTATAAATGAAACAAGCATTAATAAAACACACGTGAATTTAGTCTTAGGAGAGGCTTATGTCCATCTGTGGATTGACAAAGGTTGATGAGAGAGAGAGAGAGAAATTTTAGACTAAACTTTGTAATCAAGTTGTTAATAAATGTCTATTTTTATGAAAACCAAGGGTGTGGTTTCGATCCCCACGAATAGAAAAGTATGATCAGATGAACATTGTAATTTTCTACTGTCTGGGTGTTTATTTATAGTATGTATGTTTTAAAAAAATATCTTCAAGTATGTCAATCACTTATCTAGTCTCCAAAATACAAGCTTTGCTTAGTTTGGGACATCCCACGGGAACGGGAAATAAACACGGGTAAAAAAACGTCTTTATTTCACTTTTGTAACCGACTGTACACCCATGCTCAGAGCATTATTGGAAGAAGTTAATTCATTCTTATCAGATTTCTTCTATATCGTAGTTAACTACATGAAAATGAATAAATTAGTTTTTACTGTAATTATAACTTATTTTGCTACAGTGTCTACGGGACCTGCGAAACAAAACTATAAGGACCAATGTAACTATGTTTTTGAAGTATTTATTTAATTAAAATCTTGTTAGATATACTATTTGATACCGAAACAAGTAATCAAGGAAAAATACTAACATAACGATTAACTACTTGAGTTTCTTGCCGGTTCTTCTCGGTAGAGACAGCCTTCTGAATCGGTGGTAAATAAAAAAAAATATATTGTTATGTAAATGTATATGACGTCTAAAAGCGCCTCGAAAGAAGCCAATTTGGAAAATAAACGTTTTGACTTTGACTTTGAAGTGGCATTCAATGTTTTAAATAATTAATTTTATATTATTTTGACGACCCGATTGGCGCAATGGATACAGCAATGGTCTATTTCGCCGGAGAGTGTGGGATCGATCCCGACGAGTAGAAAATGATGATGTGATTTTATTTTTGAAATCTATTCCAAGTCTTTATCTATTTGCAATTTAACAAGATTTTGCCTCGGTGGACCCCGCAGACACATCGAATGCAAAACGAATTTTGAAAATCAGGTCAAACGGAGATATGTGGTAACATACATAAAAATACGGTTTAATAGAGAACCTCCTTTTTTTGAAAATTGGTTAAAAATTATCAAATCTGGCAAATAATACTAAAACGATTAGATTAACGCATTTTAAATTAGCAAGCTTGGGCTTGACCAAAATCGGCCAGGAAGGTACATATTAAGTATGTTATTTTAATATAGACCGGGAGTCCTGTATTTCCATACCTTTCTTCTCCCATCCTGTTGTACTCCTCTCCCAATTTCCCATCATCAATTCTCTCCCTATCCCCTCCCCTTCCTTCAACCTGGCAAGGCATCTGTGACTCTTTGCTGTGGTAGATGTTCATGGGCTGTTCACTTAACATCAGGTGAACTGCTCCGCTTGCCTGCTGTTACATAATAAATTATATAAGGATACTTTGCAGATTGCACGGACCCCAGGACCATGGAAAAACACGAGGTTTACCAGGAGTGGGCGGACGCATACTCCTGTACGCGTCACAGGTGCCAGCCCGGGGGACGAAACCTGGCTATTTATACTGTGGGGTAAGAGTAACTATAATAATAGCTCCCCTGACCGATTTCGGCCATGGTGGCCAATCTAAACAGCTGCGCAGGAGATATTATAGTGCACAAGTGTACGCGCGAACACAGGTGCACTCTCTTTTCCTTTTACTCTCATAACCCGATGGGACGGCAGACCGACACGACCGGAGAGAGTTCAGGCGCAGAAAGAGTAACTATACAAGGTAATTAAATTTGCGTTAATTAAATTGACCGGATCGAAGGCGAAAAAAATCCGAAATAGTAAGCTTCGGATTGGAAATTAATTTATTTCACAGAAGGAAAAACTACAATTAAATAATCTAAACTTAATTAAGTGTCTCCCGGTCGAAGTCAGAAACGAAAGTGAAGAGACGCTGGGACGCTTGAACCACCTGCGGGGGGGCTATTTATACTGTGGGGTAATACCACAGAACATTATTCTTTTATGTTCTTTGGGTAATACTGTAACTATTTATATAATACTAGCTGACCCGGCGAACTTTGTACCGCCTATCAGTCATGACGTGTTACCTTTTAGGTGATATAATTTAAAATAATTTAGGCTTTGATAAAAGTAATACAATACCCCTGTGGCGACGGTTAGAATACATGTGTCGCCACCCCATTTCTATCCGAGGGTGTCGTAAGAGGCGACAGAAGGCAATTCTGCTGTATAACGTCTTCAGCAATAAAAGAGTGGGAGCATTGCACGATTGGGTCAAGCTCGCATCAGTGAAATTACCACCCCCCAGCAGAAGATCGGCGTGAAGCAGTATTG
Organism: Phoebis sennae; assembly: GCA_001586405.1. Classification (NCBI taxonomy): domain Eukaryota; kingdom Metazoa; phylum Arthropoda; class Insecta; order Lepidoptera; family Pieridae; genus Phoebis; species Phoebis sennae. The sequence goes on from LQNK01000146.1 coordinate 240,960, forward strand.
CACTTTCGTACGGTGAGCGGGGGCCCGGAGGCCTGTATTCCCATCCCATTCCTCTCTCAATAATTTCACGACAGTCAGGATGCGCGAGGCCCCTGCAAGAGTGAGGCTCAGGACGATTGCCCTGTGTGCTGATTCACAAATCCGATTCGGGTCGGAGCGAAGAGGTTTTTATTGACATTTCTATTAATCTTATTCCGATTTTCGATACTCTCCGATCGGATTCGCGTTTGTGAATAGACTGTTTGCGACCCCCAAAACTCAACACTGCTGCTATCCGAACCTTTGATAGCGTGCTAGTTCACTGCCTGTTGGGTAGTGTGTAGTAAGATGCAACATCTTTGACTACGGATCGAGGGGTCTCGGGCTCAAATTCCGGTTGGGCCAAAATGTTATTGGGATTTTTCTGACAAATAAATCTTACGAACAGCCCTGAGTCTGGAAGTTGGCGGTGTTGGAACACCCTCGTGCCTCGGAGAGCACGTAAAACCGTCGGTCCTGAGCCTGATCTCTCTCCGGTTGTGTCGATCTGCTGACCCATCGGATTATGAGAAAAAGGAATAGAGAGTACACCTGTGTTTGCGCGTACACTTTTGCACTATAATATCTCCTGCGCTAGTCTCTGTTGAGATTGGCCACCATGGCCGAAATCGGTCAGGGGAGCTATATTATATTATATATTATTATAGCGTGCTAGTATACGATACATGTTATATGGACAAAAATGACTTTTTATTACAGTTGTAAGCGGGTGGAGGCTCCAGAATCAGCTATAGAGTGTGAAGAGGTGGTGGAAGATACCAACATGCAGTTTCCGTATTGCTGTACTAGACTGAGGTAAGATACATTAATTGAAAACGTATTATTGTATACTAGTGGTCTTTAGTGGTCGAAAATCAACCATAATTTAAAATTTTAATTTAATTTATGTCTATGTCAGTAGTCAGAACTCTATGACCATGTATGCGTGTACAAATTTGTGTATGTATGTATGGATGTGTAAAATGCATGGTAGTGTGTATATATGTATGTTTTATTTATTGATTTAATGTACTTTTTAAGCATTATTATTGAAAAATATTAGCGTCCTGCACGATATCTACGATATTTATACCTAGAACAATTACCAATAGGAAGTAAACAACATTCCTCATATACCAGTTTATTACTCGTCATTAATGAAAATACTCAATAACTTCTTATGTGATGTGGTAATGGATAAGTAATTGTGCGTGGTTTAATGACATAATTTGTTGTATGTTTTGTACGCGATTTCGTCTGTGTGTGGGATAAAAAGTATCCTATGAATAGATCCAAATTATTACACGGCATTGGCGTCACGTGACGTATTCCTAAATCGCGATGTTGAAATGTTTTTCGCCGCTAAGTATATATACCACTTTCAAACATCAACTCTCGGGGCTTTACGGTCGGCCAGTCCTGTAGTTCGGACTGATGTAGGATCCTCCCTTTTCGTTGGAGGAATAATACCACCCTCCACCAGAAGTATTTCTTGGGCAAGGAATGGTTCGCATCAAAAATGTTAAACACTATATACCACTTCCCTCCACGCAAAAATCAGCTTAAAGCACACAATGTTTTGTAAAATATGGTGATGCTGGTGATGCTCTTTCTTTCTTGAGTAATTCCTATCCCGGTTTAACAGAGAGGATAATTGTTATCCCAATTCATGTAGACCAAGTAACGGATGGAACTTTGTCACGTATGATTATATAATATCAAACTTTATCAAATCGTAACTGCCTATTAGATGAATTGGCGAGGGTTTGTTAAAAATTATACCATCTACTTTAAGGCTTGGTGTCTATAAACGACGGAATGTCATAGTATAACCGATACGAATCGTTTTTATTAATAAGCGGTTATAATCAACCAACCTGAAGTTTATTAAATAATTATACCATCTACTGTTGTTATACTTTAAGGCTTGGTGTCTATAAACGATATTTATAATCAACCAACCTGAAGTTTATTAAAGGTACGCTTTAGACTTAAGCCTAGTAGGATATTGTTCTGTCCGTAAGTAAAACGGCTCGTTTTATTTTTATAGAAACTGGGGTGTAAGTGTCTCAATTAGCACATAACTTCTGATCCCGTAGAAAATCTGGGATTAAAAGTAGTAAAGCACAACTGAACCCTTACCTATGTATACTAAGTTTCATCACAATCGATTCAGTAGTTGTCGTGAGAGAGTAACAAATAAATCCATCCTCACAAACTTTCGCATAATATTAGTAAAATCTATACATACATCCGCACAACCTTTCGCATTATAATATAAGTTGGATGTAGAAATAATATATTCTTCCACAGATGTCTGGTGGTAGTCCGTGGGGAGGTCTGGACTAAAGTTTTAGGTCAGCCTTGGGAGAGTCTTCCCGCTGCGCCCTGGAGCCACATGTACAAGATGAAGAAACCACCTCCAATTGATGAATTACCTAAGTATGTATATATAGGTAGTAAGATGTAGGTTCATATATCATATTAAGAAGGTGCCACATTATGGGAAACATTATCAAAAGTATAGTTACTGTGGTGTTCATTATAAATGTTAGTATAGGTTCATATTATAAAGATGACATTCCATATTATGGGAAACATTATCAAAGTATGGTCACTATGGTGTTTATGATAAATGTTAGTACATAGATCGGTGTAGCGCTACAGTGTTCTAACACTTCACACCTGTCATCTGTTGCATGCGGACGTGCCCCTTGAGCTGTGTGCCTTCTTACTGATATTTGAATCTCTTTTAATGCCGTAGAACATAACAGTAACACTAGATGAAATCTCAATCATTATATTCGTTTAATAATTTAATCAGCGATGAACCTCATGCTACTGTTAAAAAAAGTGTTTCGTATGATTTAACGTCAAGATGTGAGAATTCCAAGTAATTAACTAACACACACCTTAATTTGTTTTAAAATTGAAGTTTTAAATTAACCTTGGTATAATTCAGTCGTTTATAAATTATATCACCAGAAATGCAGTTCAAGGCCCGGTTTATGAGATCCAAACAGATGTAGAGGATAAAATGGAGAAAGTCTTGCGTTCCTCCAAAAAGACCACGGAGAACCCAGACTGTCACGACATGGTGCCGAGGGTGGCTGCTGCTCCTGATATTGTGGTATATTTTTTAATTATTAGAAAATACCTACGCTACTACCGTTGTAAGAGGTGACAGAGGGTAATTCTGCTGCATAACATCTTCAGCAAAAAACCGTGGATGCCAAGCATTGCACGATTGAACAAAGCTCGCACCGGTGTAATTATTACTCCCCAAGCAGAAGATCGGCAAAAGCACTGTGTTTCGTACGGTGAGCAGAGGCCTGAAGGCCTGTATTTCTATCCCATTTGTCTCCCATTCTGTTCTATGCCTCTCCCATCTTCCTATCATTAATTATCCTCTCCTTATTCCTTTAAGCCGGCAAGGCATCTGCGACACTTTGATGTTGTAGATGTTCATGGGCTGTGATGTTGTAGGTGTTCATGGGTGTCTGAGGAAAAAAATATAAAAGTTATGTAGAGAAATAAGTTAAAGCAAATGTATTTAAGTATTCAATATTTTTTTTTAACTTAATCACGAAATGTTACTAGAATATAAATACAGCTCATTATCTAGATAGAGGATACTTGTTATCCTATATCCAGATCATGAGCTGAAATATAAGATAGTTATAGTATGTATGATAAATATATTAATTTAATTAATTAAGACTAAGAGATTAGATAAATAAGATTAAGTTCATTAATTTAATTAATCCATACAGATCGCCTTATCCACAAACAATGATGAAAAGGAACAAGCCCAGATAGAATCTCTGAGGTATCTTCTCATTTAGTATTTTCTTGAGTTTGTTTTAATGCAAGTACTTTCCATTTTGGATAAAAATACTTTTTAAATAATTTCAAATCAAATCAAATCAAATCAATTTAAATAATTTTATACGCGGTTTACTAAACATATAATTAACCGCATTTAAAAATCCTTTTAAATGTATTTTTATCCTTTTTAAAACAAAGAAAAGATACATGTTATCCCAAATAATTTTATAATGAGAAAATGTACCATTTTTACGTCCGCGTCAGCTGAACTTAGCTTGATGAATTTTAACTTAATTTCTTGGAGTTACTAAAGCAAAAATAAAAGAGGATCTCGCAAATCAAGTCAAGCTCAAAATTATATTGAAAAAACTCATTTTGATCTTCACATAGCTAAGTTTTTTAGCTAATACGGATTCTGTTTTGAAGAAGTCATTTGTTTCATTATTTGTTTGTATTGAATAAAGCCACTACGGGACCGATTTGGATGAAATTTTGTATAAAGATTCTTTGAAACCCCAGGAATGACATAGGATGGTTTTTATGTCGAAAATCCTACGAGAAGGGGATATACACGCGGGTGAAACCGCGGAGCTCAGCTAGTACGCAATAAAATTAATGTTTCAGGCAACACAAACGATCTCGAAAGACCACACCAAGTCCATATTTAGATGACAGTGATAAAGATGGAAATGCAGATGTAGAAGAAGTAACTGAAAAGGTAAAATTATTTACTACTAGGTTCCGCCCGCGGCTTCGCTCAAGTTCGTTTCGGACCTATAAAAATAAAATAAAAGTCATTTAATACTTTTTAGAGTGAGGAAGTCGGTTCTATGTTTTGCAAAATGTTATTTTTTGCCATGTTTAGTGACCTGCGATGGGTAATAACATCATCTAGTCACAACACAGTCTGAGTTAGAGTTTAATGGGTATATACATCATTAAAACTCAACCGAATGGCTTATTCTGTTGATTTTCGATAAGGACTCTCTACTTATTCGAATGCAAAAATAAATTTCCAAATCGGTCCATAAATGCCGGAGATGAGCGGTAACATACATAAGAATATACGGTCGAATTTAGAACCATTCAATAATCCAGCCATAGTCTATCTGAGTACGAAATTCTATCGACGTCTGATCAGTAGATAAATTTGTTATACAATAGCTAAAATTATCATCATCATCAATACATATAATAAAATCGTAGCAAGTCCGAATTTGTACATTGAATATATTGGGGAAATTTTAATACAGGGCGTTAATATAAGGGATACAGAAGGCAAACCAAAATTTTTTTTCTTTCATGTCTGTCTGTCTGTCTGTCTGTCTGTCTGTCTGTTTCTTTGAACATCTACTCCTCCAAAACTACTGCATGGATTGAGATGAAAATTTACACAATTGCTGATTATATTATAGGCTAACATAATATGTATGATTTATCCCGGAAAATCAAGTGGTTCCCGTGGGATAGGGGCTTACAAGTTTATATTGTTTTTGACTGTACTTAAGAACTGCTGGTCGTGTGTGTAAAGAAATAATAAAACAAACCCACATAGGAAGTGATTCAAGTTTATTTATCTTTTTTTTTTTAAGATGTACATACTTATATACGAAAAAACAATTTGATCACTATATAATATATCTGACAAAAGCAATAGGCGTTTGGCCATATCGTAGATCATGTAGGTCTCCTTCTAATAGTTGCTATAGTTTTCCACAAATGTTTTCATCCTTGCTTCTATTCTATATATTTTCAGCAATTCGAAACTAAGAAATATTGTTAGAGTCGAAATATAAATCTTTGAATATAAATTGATAATATTTGTAACAATTTCGCTTAGAATAGTGACAAATCGATATTTGGACTTTTCAAAGTCTGAAAATGTCAGAGACTTCATAGTTTATTTTTTATTTGAAAAAAGTATTTAAGGTGTATTAGATTGTTTTTTACAAATAAATCGAGTTTAAAAGTTATTTTTTGTGAATAAATGTCTCAATAATAAGAATAATGTGTAACCGTGAACGAAATACATTCAAATAAATAATATTTCAATACTTTTAAATAAATTTCTGGGGCCCGGGGCCGGGGGCCTGTAGCTGAGAGCGTGGGGTGTACGTGCGGCATGGGGCCGGGGGCCAGGGGTCGGGGAACGGGGAACGAAGGCCGGGAGCCAGGGGTCGGGGAACGGGGAACGAAGGCCGAGGGACATGGGGGGTAACGCATACAGCATACAACTTCCGGCACCGACATACGGCATCCGGCGTACGGCATACGACTTACGGCTTACATCTTACGCCATACAACACACATTATACAGCGTACAGCATAGCCGTATGTACAACAAACAACTAATAATATATATATTTTATAATATTAAAAACGAGGAGGTTATAGTTTTTGTAACATTGAAATTAACGTTTTTTATGTAGCAACTACCTACGTACCTTAAAAGGTTCTTAGTAAAAAAAAATACAATCTGATCGATTGTGCTCTTGAATGTGTAAAATCTAACTTAGCGAACAGTTGTCAATTCGATATCCATTCTCACAGTTCAATAATATTTCAATTAATTCGTAACACTATTATTTTTGTTTCGTTTTGGGTTATATCATAAATATTTTTTTTTGTTTTGTCATAAGTCCCACTTTCGTTCTATTATTTCTTTAGGGAACATAGGGAGGATGGAATCGGCAAAGATTGCACCTACATACATATTTTGTTTAGGTAGATATATCTCAGATTTTTATTTTGTTTTTAGTTGATTTATTGTATGAGTATTCCTTATGTAATCTGAACATATATTCCTAGAAATTGTCTGACCTAGAGACTATTAAGTTACTGTTAAGTTTTTAGAAAACATTGATATAAAATATTGGTTCCGATTAAATTTTAAAGTTATTTATATAGACGAGCGTGTAATTAAAATACTTACAATTAAAGTCATAATATAATTTTTTATAACAACTATGTTAATTTTGTAGTCTACGCGTGCGAAGCCGCGGGCAAAAGCTAGTTTATAAATAAAAAAATATATCTGAATCTTTCAGGTCCACGAAATATCTGATGAGAAATATTACGCCCATGAATTTGCTGCCGTGACACAAAAGACCCTATCTGAAGTGAGTACTTATTAATTATACCTATTTTTTTATGAATTAGGGCAAGCAAAGCATTCGGTTCACCTGATGTTAAGTGACTGACCGCAGCCCATGAACATCTACAATAGCAAACTGTAGCAGATACCGCGCCGGCTTGAAGGAAGGGAATAGGGAGAGGCTCAATGAAGAGAAATTGGGAGAGAAGTAGAACTGGGTGGGAGAGGAATGGGATACAGGCCTCCGGACACCCTCTCACCGTACGAAACATAGTGCTTCAGGCTAGTCTTCTGCTGGGGGTGGTACTTACACCGGTGCGAGATTGGCCCAATCGTGTAATGCCCGACTCCCACTATGTTATTGCTGAAGATGTTATGCAGCAGAGTTACCATCTGTCACCTCTTAAGACACCCACAAGTAGAAATGGGGGACCATGTATCTTACCCGATGCCACACGGGCCTACTTGACTTGACTTGACTTAAGGTCCTAAGTCCCCTAGGTGGGGCAGACCAAGACCGAACGCGATGGCGGAGTACTGTGGACACGGGCCTACTTACTTATATTTTATTCTTGCTTTCAATATGAGGTTTATTAGTGTTAACTAAGTTAAAATGCTACTTATGATATTGTATAAATAAAAACTTACTTTATACTTATTAGAAACGTATGGGTTGGACTGAAATACCTCAGAACCAATGGAACGAACATGAAGCTGAATTAACGGTAGGTGATACTCTTATAATTACCGAATGCATTGACATACAACTCTGAGTATTTTTATCCTCTTAGGTTTTACCAAATCAGGGTCTTTTGTTTCCTAGATAAAGATAACACCTAGGATACTTATTATCCATGTCTATGTACGTTACTAATACGAATAATTTTAATATTGACTGCGTCATTGGTCTCGTGGTTGCATCTTTGATTACAGATCGAGGAGTCTCGGGTTCGAATCCCGGGTGGGGCCAAAAAAAATGTTATTGGGATGTTTCTAACAAAGAAATCTCAATAACAGTCCTGAGTCTGGGAGTTTGCAGTGCACTCCCGTGCCTCGGAGAGCACATAAAGCATAGAAAGTGCGCCTGTGTTCGCGCGTACACTTGTGCACTACAATATCTCCTGCGCAGCTTGCTAGTCTCAGTAGAAATTTACCACCATGGCCGAAATCAGTTAGAACTGAAAATGAATTACGAATGTAACAACGGGAGCTCCCAAATTTACAAAAAACCTAGTATGTGCTACAATTTAACAATAATAATAACAAACTTAAACGTTACGTAAAGAAAATTCATTCCCCTGTGAACGGTAGCGTCAACCACTTACAATCAAATTCAAATTCAACAGCCCTTTTGAAACGTCACATACATCATCACTACATAGTATAAAACAAAGTCGCTTTTTCTGTCATGTGTCATGTTGTATGTCCCTATGAACGCTCAAATCTTTAAAACTACGCAACGGATTTTGATGCGGTTTTTTTTAATAGATAGAGTAACTCATGAGGAAGGTTTTTATGTATAATATCATCCATTAAACCCGTGCGAAGCCGGGCCGGGTCGCTAGTATTTTATATTTTATTTACCGATTCGGAAGGCAGTGTCTACTTAGAAGAACTGGTAAGAAACTTAAGTAGTTGCTCTGTTTCAAAACAAAGAAAGAAAAGAAAGAAAAATATTTATTTGCAACAACTACGCACATACATACATTTTACAGAAATAAATACATTAAATAATTGATTTAATCACCAGGACAATCAGCAAACAGAGCAAGAAAAGCCAGAGAAACAGACTGGTCTGCAAGCGTTAGTCGACGCAATCGGGAACCGAATGAGGGACATCGAAAATGTGGTTCAGAGGATGAGTGAAAAGGTGCAGAAGGTGGAGCCACTATCTAGTTTGGAGACACGGTAAGCTCTCTGAACAACCAAACATAAATATTACATACATTACTATTTATAACTATTATGAGGTGTTGCATAGCTAGCGCTTTATTCGTATAATAAATTTACAAAGCGTCGCCGACCCTTTTCATTATCTTTTACGTGTTTAGGTACATTGTCTGAATGTCCTGTAAATGTGTAAAACGCTAGCTATGTAACACCTTATTATAGTTTTAAATTGTAGATTTAGTTAAAATTTACTCAAAAGAACAGTTACCCTGCTTCACTATCACTACATAGTATAAAACAAAGTCGCTTTTTCTGTCATGTGTCATGTTGTATGTCCCTATGAACGCTCAAATCTTTAAAACTACGCAACGGATTTTGATGCGGTTTTTTTTAATAGATAGAGTAACTCATGAGGAAGGTTTTTATCAGCATTGCACCCGTGCGAAGCCGGGGTGGGTCGCTAGTATATAATAAATGCTAAAGTAATGTTGTCTGTCTGTTTATTCTTCACGCCTAAAGCACTGACCTATTAAGATGAAATGAAATTTAATACTTTTAACTGAACTATAATTTAACTAAAAATTAAAATATAATTTGAAAAAGGACAAAGGGCATAGGATATTTTTTATCCCGGATATACCATTGAAAAATACGCGGGTGAAATCACGCAACACCGTAAATATAGAAATTGGATAGCTATTATCCCCATTAGAAACTCAAAATATGAATAGCTACGCATTACAATTAGGCAAAGAATTCATAGTGTTTATTAACAATGTCTGTAAGCGGGATAAAAACTATCCTCCCTCTAAACTTTATATTTTATGTTTAATTCATGCTTAATACAATTGTTATCTTAATTTGAAAGGTATTTTTTATATATTTTTATATTGATTCAAAAATGGTATCCTCATTCAACTTCACAATTTAATTATTTCTATAGTATGTGAAGGATCCCAAAATATAGGCTTTGTCTAGTTTGGGTCCTAAATCAATTCCTTTAACTATATGAATGTAACCATTTATAATAAACAACTAAACATTTAATACCAAATTTCATTGAGTCTAGTCCGATACAAATATTCAAACTTAAACATTCTAAAATACGTATAAAGAATTGAAACAAATTATTCTTGTAGGCAGTCTGATATCGAGACCCAACCCAAACACCGAAAGCAAGATATCGAACATAAGAATGCAAAACCTAAGAAACCAAGTCCAGACGGAGATCATTATAAACGGTAACATTCATTTAGTATAATCTTGTGTTTGTATTAACGCGAGTGCTTTCCATTTTAAATAAAATACTTTTTAAAGGATATTAAACGCGGTTTATTACACATTATGTTACATTATTATTTAACCTGACGTTTCGAGCACTTTTCAACGAGCGTGGTCACATTAGTATAGATTGCATTGACTGCATCGTTGGTCTACCGGTTGCATCTTTGACTACAGACCGAGAGGTCTCGGGTTTGAAACCCGGGTGGGACCAAACAAACAGCCCTGAATCTGAAAGTTGGCGGTGTTGGAACACTCCTGTGCTTAGGAGAGCACGTAATACCGTAGGTTCTGCTCCTGATTTCTCTCCGGTCGTGTCGGTCTGCCCCCATCGGGTTATGAGAGTAAAGGAATAGAGAGTACACCTGTGTTCGCGCGTACACTTGTGCACTACAATATCTCCTGCGCAACTAGGTCTGTTGAGATGGGCCATTATGGCCGTAATTGGTCAGGGGAGTTATATATGGTAAAGTAAATCATTTTTCAGGTTTTCAGTCCGCAATCGCAGCAGATACTTAGCTACTACTGATATGCCGCTGGACCAACCTTTGTTCGTGGAAGATACCAATATGAACGGTTACTTCAGTGACGCTAGTAATGTTATGAGAAGGATAAATCCTCCTAAGGTATAATTTTCTTATTCAATACAGCTGTTCTGCGACTTTGCTACCGTAGCATAAAATTAAATAGCTTATGTTCATCAGGAACGATGTAGGATTGCAATGGTAAAATAATTTTTCAAATCTGTCCAATCGTTTTCGAACCTATTAAATTCAGATAAACAAACAAAAAATTAAATCGGAATAATAATAATAATAATAAATTGTCTTTATTACATTTGAAAAACAAAGAAAAACAAACAAAGAAAAACATTAGAAAATTAATTTTAATATTCCGCTAAGTCCTACCACTTTTATAAATACGAAAGTTTGTGAGGACGGAATAGACTAGAATAGAATAGAAACTCTTTATTGTACAGTAATTACAGAGTAATACAAATTATAAAACGGATGTATGTATTACTCTTTCACGCAACAACTACTGTGCCGATTTAGATGGTCTTCGTTATGATCCACAATTACGCATAGGCTACTTTTAATTCTGGGATTCGGGAAAATTTTTAAACATACAATTTATTTATTATAATAATCTAATAATAAATAGTGAAATTGTATGTTTTAAAATTTAATAAAACTCACTTCACACCTGTCACCTGTGGCGAGCGTACCCGTTGAGCTGTGTGCCTACTAACTGATATTTGAGTCTTTTATTATCAAATGCTCACCTATAACGAGAGAACATAACACTATAAAAAGGATACACCTTTATATTAATAGTGTAGTCACTGATACCATCCATTGCGAATTAAAAATACATTTCTGATTTCTTTTATTGATCCTAAGTTACACACAATTAATTGTTCGGTCCCATAAACGCATAGGTAAAATTGTTAAATTTGGTTTGCATAATTTTAGATAAGTATTTGTTCTTATTAGGAACCGGCAACGTACATGGCACCTGTAGAGACACGACGCAAGCATTCCGACCTCCCTGATGATGTTGAGAAGCGCAGACGGAAGCACAGTCACAAGAAAAAACATGGAAAGGTAATTGTATTAACAAACAAACAAACAAAAACACGTCGGGGTCACCAATTTGCCTAATATATATGGATGTTGGAATAAAAGGCAACTATATATATATGAATAGTGATTATATTGTTTTACGCTATTAAATTATTTAGCGACTGCCTTGGCGAGTGCGACTGAGTTTACAATAATAATAATCGGTACAGTATACAAAAAAAGGTTGTACAATCGGCGGCCTTCTCGCTACACAGCGATTTCTACCAGGTAACCATTGGTATAGGAAAAAGATGATTGAACAGAGAGGATAGTGTTAACTGTATATTTAGTAAATGATCATCGATTTTGCTAGTGGCTCGCCCAGAGCTAGACCTCACGTTGTAATGTATATATCAAGACCTTTCATTTGATACCACACTCGGCTATATTCATATGAAAAAAGCCAANTGCTCATCTTCGAACTCGATATTTTATTTTGTCGAACCAAGGTTTGGTAGTTAAGTTTACGCTATGTTTATTATAGATAGAGTGCCTCGTTGATCTAGTGGTTGCACCTTTGACTATTTATCAAGGGATCTCGGGTTCAAATCCCGGGTGAGGCAAAAAAAATGTTATTGCGATTTTTCTGACAAAGAAATGTCAGACTGAGTCTGGGTGTTGGCGCTATTTTTTCTAATTTCGACTTTACTCTTCATAATCGTAATACAAATTTTCAATTTTCAGCGAATTTGAACACTGATAAACTCAATATTTAAGAAGCACCATACTATTTTATGTGTTTTCTTTGTCACAAATTAATTCAAATATAAAATGATTAACATTTTTTTATTATTTTAGGGCAAAGGTCACAAGAAGCATCACGGGAAAGAAGAGAAGAGGAAGCATTTCAATAAACTGAGCTCAACGGAGTTGGACAAAAACGTTGTTTCGTTAGAAGACAGTGCTGTAAAGAAATAAACAATTGAATTTTAAATGTACTTTTATTTATAGTAGACGCAATTACACGGTTCAATAACACAATATAACCTCACACACTTACAAATACATATATGACACAACTCACACTCACAGTTCACACACACACATCCGCTTTTTTAATACCTATATCACAGATAATATAAAACTATACTAGTACATTAAGAATCACATGGTAAGTTGGACTGCAAAATGCACTATTCAAGTTTGTGGGCTAAATTATATATACATAGATGTAATAACCGGTAAGAAATTTAATAAAAGATTATTAATATTATTATTTACTTTACTCATAGATCACCTCCAATATTCTTACTCAATTCTGTTTTATAAAAACAAAGACGGGTTGTTACAATAATTACAACTCAAGATCTGTTGGACCAATTTGGCAGAAAATACGTAGAGATAGCTTAGGACCAGGTGAATGACATAGGATACTTTTAATCCCGGAAATCTTACGGGAACGGGCACAGCTAATTTTAATTTTTAACAAAAAATAGTTATCTTTTTTGTTTTTTTTTTTTTTTTTTTT
>LQNK01000146.1:254297-272422 GCA_001586405.1 Phoebis sennae
ATCAAGAGTCGAGTTCCTCGCAAAGAGAGTGCCCAGGAGTTCGGCTTTCTCATTTGCGGAGTGGGCCAGAGAATCATCGTCTCTGTGCAAAGGTGGTAAGGACGACCGACAAAAGTTACCTTGGATTGCCTTAGCGAGAGACCAGAAGGCGCGAGTTCCTGAAGGAAGGCGCATCAGTCTCTCACCAAGCGCACCAACGTAACTGGAAGCGGTGTTATACTTCTTCCTAATGAGTCCAATACTTGGGTCGCGAGTTGTATTTATGTATTCTTAATTCAAATGTTTAGTAAGGAAACATTTAGTTTTTTTTTTACTAAAGGTCAGGGATGAGATTAGAATTTAAAGAAAAAACAAATACTGTTATCACTTATTTATTTAACAATTCTAAAATTCTACACTATTTACTTACAAATGCATTATAATACAAATAATGAATAATCGTGAACAGCTTGCATTATGGTCCGAAGTATTTTTAATATTTGACATATTATATTAAGTTTTTTAAAATAAATTAAGTTTTTTGAACTTAATGAAAAATAATTTATTATTTATTGTTTTGAAATTGGTAGGGATTTCTACCTACACATTAAAGATTAAAAGGTAGATGGTGTGCGCCGAAGACTCAAGTGACGCCGAAAAGTAAATACAAATTCAAAAGCAAATACAAAATGTTTGTTTAGTTAACACCTTTTATACTCTAATCTGTGATTTCTACCATTAATATTAGTTTCAGGCGTAATCATTTTTTAATCAATATTTTGCAAATTTAAAAAGCTGTTCACGATTATACAAGTATTTTTTTCTGATATTAATACATTTAATTACTATATTTTTTTGTATTAACATAAGAAAAAATATTCTTTAGTATAAGATGGTATCAGTCAGCCAATTTCAATGCAACTAAATAGTGCCAATTGTTTTTTTACTTCTTTATTGACTGTGCAAATAAAGGTATTTTTAAAAATATTAAGATCTTGCATTTTTTATTTCTAATTTGTTCGTTCATCTTAGGTTTTATACAAATTATTGTATATTCTCAATAACAAGTTTATCTGTCCTGTACATATCTCCGATAACAATCTGAAATAAAGAGAATATTATTTATATTTTGATGTTACTATAAAAAGTGATTTTTTTTAATTAAGACCTCGGCAAGATTTTAATTTAGATTGTTTGTAAATGTTGAAAAGATTTAAACAGTAAATGAGTATATTATTTAAGAAATAATATACAAAAATGGTACACTATAACTTTATACAAATTGATAATCCTACTGATATTATAAATGTGAAAGTTTTGATGTTTGTATGTGTGTGTGTCAATCACGACACAACTACTGAACTGATTTTGATGAATTTTTTACATAAATTCAAATTTGTTTATTTTCCAAATTGGCTCTTCTGAAAGCTCTTTTGAAACATCATATAAATAGGTATTAGCTGGATTGTTGGATATGATATTTTTTTATCCAAATCTGACGCGTAGTCACAAACAGTAGCTAGTTAAATATAGATTTACCTGTCTTCGTATAAGCTGTAGGTTGTCCATTGCAAACTTAATTTCATTGTTAATAGCCTTTGGATCCGTCAAACCTTTGTTCTCTTTAAAGGCATCTCTCACTCTTCTCATGGCATAAGCCCTGGAATGATAATGTCTTAATAATTTCAATGTGAAATTTGCATGTTTGTTACTCAATAGTGTGGAAACAAGTGATCAGATTAAAATAAAATTTTATAATAATACAATATTCTCGGACATTTAACACTACACTATCTAGTCCCAAACTAAGCAAGGCTATGGAAACCAGATCACTGATAGACATACTTAAACATACTTTTTTTGTAAATACATAGATAAATTAACACCCAGATAGTAGAAAATGACAATGTTCATTACATTAAATAAAATACTTTTTAATACATTTTATAATAAACCGCATACATGTAGAATCCTTTAAAAAGTATTTTATTTCATATGGAAAGTACTTGCGTTAAAACAAATACAAAATTATACAATGTTCGTCACATAATAATTTTCTACTTGAGGAGATCAATCCCACACCTTCCAGCGCAATATACTGTCGCTACATTCGTTGCACCAATCAGGTTGTCATTATTATATATGTATTTGGCAAAAAGACTAACAACCGTTTTCAATAATACATCCAAGATTATGGATAGATTGTTATGGCAGATTATATGACATTATATAGACAAAAGTCATAATAAACGCTATTCATCAATAGGATATTGAAATCAAAGTAAGTGAAAATGATAAATTTGTTTAACTTTAGTAAGCAAAACAAGGGTTAGATACAATATTGAAAACAGCTGTAAATATAAGCATATTTATAATACAGTATACTTTTTCAGTTTGTACACCCAAAGTGATAGACTAAACAAAATTTGAAGCACATCTATTTCTATCTTAAATCAAATAAACTTAAAAACAGTTGTTAACATACCTAAAGTTGTAATTGGAGAACTTTTGTGATTCTCTGAGTAGAGATTTATAAATAGCTAGAATTTGCGTTTTTGTTATCTTCGAAGCCATTGTTTACTAGAATTTTACTTTGGTTCCTGAAAATAAAATGATTATGATTAATAATACATAACAAAAATGTAAGCAATGTTATCCCATGTCGCAATGGATTAGAATACATGTGTCGGCACCCTATTTCTGCCTATGCATGTTGTAAGAGGCAACAGAGAGCCTGCCTGGCATCTGCGACACTTTGATGTTGTAGATGTTTATGGGTTGCGGCCAGTCCCTTAACATCAGGTGAACAGCTTGCACTGCTTTGCTGCTATGACATAAAAAAATGTGTGTGTGATTATGTTTGGATGTGACAGTGTCTCTTGCATGGTGGGTGTGAGTTCAATCCCAACAGGTAGAAAATTATTAAGAATCATTATAATTTTCTACTGTCTGGGTGTCTTTATCTATAGTATGTATGTATGTATAAAACATGTTTATGTGTAGCTATTACTTATTTAGTTTACAAACTTTGGTTAGCACTGGATAGTGCTTAAATGTTCAAGAATATTTATTTATTTTATTTAAGGCTATTTTTCTCGCTGTTCCCAATAAGGACTCAATTACCTAGTAATAGGGAAAAAAATGGTAGTGGACAAATAAATATACTCTGTACCTTTATAGAAACATTGGCACTGAACTGTGAGTAAAATACTGGTTTTGCTCGATGTTTACATCTATTTATATGAACATTTCGTACGATTTTTAAAATATCAAGTTATGTAAGCTTAAAGTAAACCTCACAATGTTTTCTATTCATCCTATTAAAATTGCACAATAATAAACCAATAAATTTCTAACCTACAAAGGGTTTAAGGACATACTAAGATTAATAATATGATAAACAAATAAAAAACTAATGAATGAGAATGACACAATATATCGAAACTTAAAATAAGGTTAAATTGAAATTGAAGCTATCAATGGTATTTCAACATTTTCAGTTTCATTTTCTACTTTTAAAATAATGATTTAGCTAAAATAGGAACTTAAAAATAGGGATAAAACATTCAAAATTCTGCGGATCTAGTGTTTGAAATTCGAAACTATCTGAGCAAATGGATTGTAGTCATAAATAAGTTTTTACTGTATACTTGTAAGAAATGATTCAGCCGAATAAATTATGGAGTTTAAAGTCAAGAAATAAAATAAATAAATACCTTTATCACGTGTAAACCGATACGAAAATCAAATAAAACTCTTGTCAGTTGTCAATTTTTGTTTACAAATGTCACTTCAGACGAGCGACAGATGCTTAAGACAGATTCGGTGAAGTTTGTGTATTACATTCATTAAAAATTCTAATGGATCTTTAGCCAGCATATAATTTCAAATTTTTTTTGCAAAAGTTTCAAGCACAATACGTGCTTAATGATTAAGATTCACAATTCATCTGTTAAAAAGTAATACATATATTGTATCTGTTAAATCGTCCATTGTCAAATGTCAGGGAAGATTTTTAAGCAGCATTGCCAGTGTGTAGGGCTTTTCACTATTTGTAGGGAACTGTAACTCGACTGGGGAAAGGTGTGGATTGCGTCGAACAATGATACATTTAGATAATATACAAAACCAAAGCTAAAATCAATCCAAGAGACTATTAAAGCAGCTGCCTTTGTTCCCTAGTATTATTTTACATTAAACGACTAAAGAAATAATTACCTGCCCCGTAAAAATAAAGAAACATAGGTTAAACACTATAGTATGTATTATGAAATCAATCAAAATACTAAAACAAATAAATAATTTTTTTCGGAATGGTGGTAATTTCACTTAGATTTTGGGGGAATTGGTAAAAGAGACATTGGCAACGCTGCTTAAAATAATGTCAAGTGATGATGTCTTCATCTGTGCATAATGCAACCAAGCAATTTGTTCTTGACTCTTGTCAACTTAAACCGTATTTTCATGTAAATAATCAATGTTACTGTTAGTTTATGTGTAAATAGTTAAATATACAAATGAAATAAAGTGAAAAATATAAAAGTGTTTAGTGTTATTTACATAGAGTACAGCGCAAAGTAAGTTATATTATTTACATTTTTAATTATACAGCGTTACGTCGTAGGATTCGCTAAAAACGTTTTTTTATCGAATAAATCGCAAATGTAACATTAGTTTGCAAAGTAAGACTAATTGTATAGAAGATCAAATATTTTTTCGTACATTTTTTCTGAAATTTAATTGTCTACCAATGCGAGAAATCTCTGCGTATATTTTTAAAGTTTTCTGTAATAAAAGTTAAAAGTGCCCTCATCGCTAGTTAGGTAACATCTTATTATGTTCATGGTCCATTTCGTAAATGTAATTTATGTATTATTTACTTGTTTCCCACGTAATTACACGAATACAATAAACTTTTAGAATGCCCTTGAGAGAATGAAAGTACTATCTAATTTTGAACCGAATTTTTACATTTGGCTAAAACCGGTGGGGCATATGCTTAAAATAATTGGATTAAATGTATTGTAGATGAGTTATAATCTGATTTAGAAGTAAGTATATACTTGGATATAGAAAAAAATAAGTCTTTTACAGACTTAAGTAAAATCTATGTCTTAATTACTTATTTTGTTAACATTTCGGTTTATCCATGTACATAAACATTTTGTTATTTGTATATAACATAAGTTCAGTGTTAAAATATAAACAATATTCAACAAAATCTGGATAACAAGTGAAAAATACAGCACATGTTACATGCAGCTTAAACCTGCACTGCTGTTTAGCCACAAAATGATCAACAACATTTATTTGGAATGGATTTTATTATTATGATCCTATTTTTAACAGTAACATAAGAAAATATGGTACCTTTCTGTCATTATTCTAAAATCTGGTAATACAGCAACATTTTTATCAGAACTACTAGCTGCGCGCCAGGGCTTTGCTCCCGTGGGAATATCGGGATGATATATAACCTTCCTCGATAAATGGGCTATCTAATACTAAAGAAAAAATCAGAATTGTACCAGTAACTCCTGAGATTAGTGTGTTCAAACAAACAAACTCTTCAGCTTTCTAAATTAGTATAGATTATTGAGGTAACAAATTGACCTAATTTGTCTAACTCCTTTGCTTCATAAAAATTAAACAAAAAGTTGTCAGTACACGAAAATGATTATAGAGTTAACCTTTCAACAAAAATGTCACAGCCCTGAAGGTCAGATTTGAGTCACCGCAGTTATTAATAACTTGAATTGTTTAGCCCAATCTTACACAACGGTAAATTAGTTACCCACAGATAAACAATGTTGTTTCCTCTGTATTTGCATATTAAATCTTATCCTTATTTTATACTAGCTTTCCGCCCGCGGCTTCGCTCGCGTGGACACGGCAATTCGAATTTTTCTCACCTTTTAAACCTTCCCTAGACCTCCACGAATAATTCAAGACCAAGATGAGATAAATCCGTTCAGCCGTTCTCGTGTTTTAGCGAGACTAACGAACAGCAATTCATTTTTATATATATAGAATATAGATTATAAATGCTGTATGTCTGTCTGTGACATTTTATATACAGAATACTATCATCTGACGTTTAGCTTTATTGAATGAATGAATGAATAAATGCTTTATTTCTCACCAAAGCTTAAATTTAACTACATGATGAGGGAAAAGATACAGCACAAAATAGGCGGCCTTATCGCTAAAGAGTGATCTCTTCCAGGCAACCCGTGGTAAAATAGGATACAACAAAGGTAATGCGGTAGATGCGCAACACTTACGTCAATACACAAATAAGAATATTAATAATAATAATATTTAAATGAATTTATTGCAAGAAATTTGGTACACAGCACAATATATTGCAACATTTCAGTGTTAATTCTTTCTTTTTCATGTGTATGTTTTATGTTTTATCTGTCGCTAGTCGAATCTATAATCGATGGTCTATTGCCCACAAGTAGAAAAATAATGATGTGATGAACATTGTTATTTTCTACTGTCAGGGTGTTTATCTATGGTATGTATGTATTTACAAAAAAAAGTATGTACATATATAAGTTATCTAGTGTAGTAGTAGTTATCCACAGTACAAGCTTTGCTTAGTTTGGGACTAGATGGCTTAGTTTTTTTTTTATGCTATAGCAGGCAAGTGGAGCATGCGGTTCACCTGATGTTAAGTGACTGACTGCATCCTATGAACATCTACGACGAAGTGTAGCAGATGCCTTGCCGGCTTGAAGGAAGGGACAGGCATAAGGAGAGGATTAATGATAGGAACTTGAACTTAGTATAAAATGTCCCAGAATATTTATTTATTTAATTTAATCTATTGTATGTTTGTAATTTAAATTTTCAATGCATGTTGTATGCATTTACTCGTTAATGAATTAATATTAATTAATTAATATTGTTATATCATAACTGAATGTATAAATAGATACGCGGTTATATCAGCCCACGTGCAATGAATACTAATTGAGGACTAATTTGTCTATGTGTAAACTGTAGTTTATTTGATAGATACATTTATCATCAACACTAACATTATAAAGAAATTTTGTTTGTTTGAAATGAATAGGCTCAAAAACTACTGGACCGATTTTCAAAATACTTTCACCATTCGAAAGCAACATTATCCATGAGTAACATAGGCTATATATATGTTTATAACATTATGTTACGGGAGCGAAGCCGCGTGGATCAGCTAGTTTGTTATATACATGTGGGTTCGATCTCTACTAGAAGAAAATTATTAATTATGAACATTGTAATTTTCTCCTGTCTGGGTGTTCATTTATCTATAATATGTATTTACAGAAAGAAGTATGTCTATCAGTTATCTAGTTTCCATACTTAGCTTTGCTTAGTTTGGGACTAGGTGGCGTAGTGTTAAATAACAATATAATCACATAATAATTTTCTACTCGTGGGGATCGAAGCCACACCCCCCGGCAAAATAGACCGTTGCCACAACCACTACGTCAATCGGGTCGTCGGATATAAGGTGCTAAGCTAGTGTTTATTGATATTTAGGCACCGAACCGGCACGACAGGCGAAAGACGGTAATTCTGCTGCATAACATCTTCAGCGATAAAAGAGTGGGAGCCGAGCATTGCACGATTGGGCCAAGCTCGCACCGGTGTAATTACCACCTCTCCAGCAGAAGACCGGCGTGAAGCAGTATTGTACTGTGTGCAGTACGGTGAGCGGGTGCCCGGAAGCCTGTATTCCCATTCCATTCCTCTTCCATCCTGTTGTACTGCTCTTCCAATTTCCCATCATCAATCCTCTCCCTATCCCCTCCCCTTCCTTCAAGCCGGCAAGGCATCTGCGACACTTTGATGTTGTAGATGTTCATGGGCTGCGGTCAGTCTCTTAACATCAGGTGAACCGCATGCTCCGCTTGCCCGCTGTTTCATTAAAAAAAATAATATTGCTGTGGTGTTCACGATATATAATAAACTAGCGACCCGCCCCGGCTTCGCACGGGTTTAATGGATGATATTATACATAAAAACCTTCCTCATGAGTTACTCTATCTATTAAAAAAAACCGCATCAAAATCCGTTGCGTAGTTTTAAAGATTTGAGCGTTCATAGGGACATACTACATGACACATGACAGAAAAAGCGACTTTGTTTTATACTATGTAGTGATGTTAGCACACAGACCAGTGGGGCGCTAGTGTCACTTCTGACACTTCAAACCTGTCATCTGTGGCGTGCGGACGTATCCGTTGAGCTGTGTGCCTACTTACTGATATTTGAATCTTTTATTTAATGCTCACCTACCACCATAGGACATAACAATTGCTATTGTTAAATTATTTTATGATACGGTCAGCGGATTAATTAAATTTGTTTAATTATAACAGTTTGCGGTGATCCGGGTTAATTGGCGGGTTTTGATAAATGTGAAGTTATGAAGTATTTAATTGATATTTGTAATTTTTATTAGGAACGGCAATTAATTTGCAAATAAATTATATAGTTTGACAATTGAGTACTGATACATAATATATGTTATAGCTTGTGTTTAGCTGGGTTTTTGAATGTGTGTACGTCAATTACGCAACAATTATACTGAGCGGATTTTGATAAGATTTCGTCTATCTACTATATTCTTCGATTTTGACTGATGATATTTTTCTATTTTTTGTCTATTTTTTAGTTTATTTGTTTAAAAGTATAGTTGGAATGGAAAATCTCTTAGGTTCGATAGCTGAACTAAGAACGTTAAAAAAACAGTGTTACACGTAGGTATCATCATTTTAAGACATATTTTAGGATTTTGACCTTTGTCCTTGCCTAATATTAAAAAATGACAACGGAAGAAAACCCAAGTAAAGTATGGAGTAAAATTTTGAATAATAATAGATTTACTGCCTAAAACCAATGCCAATGCTAAACTAGATTAAAAAAATAGAAATAATTATAATAACACATGTTAACGAACACTCATTGCTGTTCCAAGGTTGACAGACAATACTGAGTCAGTCATTAAATACTAAAAGATACTAATTATTCACACCTGTTAGCATACTTCTATATCTATAGCAGGGATGGCGAACCAATGGCACGCGTGCCAAAGATGGCACGCAACACAATATTTTGGGCACGTATGTTACGTGATCACAAAATAAAAAATGCACTGAACAATTATTTGGCATTTTTCTTACGCCTCCTTCCTATCATACTCTATTATTGAGTTTGTAGTATTTAAATTATATTTTCTCAAAAATCAGAAAGTCAAAATTGTGGCACATCTGTGACCAAATGAAACATTTATTTACAAGAAATGGCACGTAAGTGCAAAAAGGTTCGCCAACCCTGATCTATAGCAATCATTGACTTTCATGTTTTACAGCCATTTTCAATAATGTATCAATGATTATGGATAGATTGTTATGTCAAATTATATGACAATAGATAGACAAAAGTCATAGCAAATGTATCCGTCGTTAGGATATTGAAATCAAAGTAAGTGCAAATAGATAGATTTGACGGACTTTAGTCAAGGGATAGATAGAATATTGAAAACGGCCGTTAGTAGTATTATATTCGACGAGCCGATTGGCGCAATGGATACAGTAATGGTCTATTGCGCCGGAGGATGTGGGTTCGATCCCCACGAGTGAACCACTGATTAGAGAATAAAAGACAAATGGAGTGTGCTTAAGAGTCGACTCTTCTTTACTTCAGTGAATTGAAATTTCAGTGGTTTAGGAGTGAAGAAGAGACAGATGGACAGAGTAAATTTTATATTTATTTATTTTGACATTAAAAGAAACGAAAAAATTCGACTCCTGTTTCACAAGCTATTACCTATTTATCTCTATTAACAATCAACAAAGGCTATTGTTATGTTATGGTTTTGATGACGTCAATGTAATTAATCATGTAAGTTAAATTAGTAGTATGACTAAAAGACGATACTGTCTACAACGCTTCAAAATGGATAACGAATATTTTGTAAAATTGCATTTTTTCTGATAGAGCAAGCATATAATATAGCAGATTCGAATACGGCAAGAATTGTGCACTTTAGTTGCTTTCACAGTATCTTGTCCTACGGGATTATGCTTTGGGGTAAAGCAGTAGATATTCAATCTATATTTATTTTACAAAAAAGGGCGGTACGTGCTATTTATAACCTAGGATCTAGAGAATCTTTGAGGGAACATTTAAAAAACAAACTATACATTTATTGTAATTAAAAAGAAGAATTTCCTCTCTCGGATTTCAAACAATCACTGTGCAAAATTTCATCCAAATCGGTTCAGTGGTTCAGGCGTGAAGAATCGTAGAAGTTACTTTCACCTTCATAATATGAGTAGGGATTAGTGCCTCGCAGGGTAAGAAATAAGTTAGCCTCGGTTCTTGCTGAGAAGTCAAAGGTCTTTGCTTAGACCTCTGACAAATTGGCTAATAACGAGATGAAGTTTTTTGAAAAGAGCAACTACTCGAGTTTCTTGCCGGTTCTCCTCGGTAGAGACAGCCTTCCGAATCGGTTGTAAATAAAAAAAATATATATTTATTATGCAAATGTAAATGACGTTCTAAAAGCGCCTCAACAGAGGCCAATTTGGAAAATAAACATTTTGACTTTGACTTTTGACTTTGACTTTGAAGATTCATTTCCATTCTAATACAGACTAGCTGTTACGTGCAGCTACCCTCCCATAGCATAATGTTATATAGCCTTTAATTTATTTATTCAACGAAGATTAGGTGAATGTTTGTCCGATGATACTTGGAGTATGGTTTATCCGAATTTGATAAAATTTTGTACCGAAATAGCTTAGACAAGGAAAAACAATATTTGATGCCTATGTTTGCAAATATTTCATTTCATTTATATCGGTTGACATAAATTACTTAAATTGCCACGAATATAATAATAAACGAGCATTCCTCGACTTCGCTCAGCCTCTGTCAACGAAAATTTACATTCTGAGTAAGGAAAAAACTATTAACTCACGTTAAGAAAATTTCGGAGAAGAAACACCTCCATCCATCTTTCGATCTATTTATTAAAATATTATATTTTTATGTCACTTCAATCATGAATTTTCGATTGAAATTTATCATACGTCATATTTGACGTAACCTAAGTGGAAGTAAAATTAAGGTAACTTCTTAAAATACGGGTGTTAATGTTTTTCATAGTTTAGGATCTATGCCTTGAATAGCTCACCCTCTATATATACATACGTAAGAAAGTACAGATTATATTGAATAGTGTTCTATTAACGACATTATTAATTTAGTCTCAGAGGCTCTTAATGATAATAATAAACATTCAAAAATAGGTGACATAGCAATAGTTTAGGATGGCTTGAAAACCTTTGTCCTTGAATAGCTCACCCTGTATATACGTAAGAAAGTACAGATTATATTGAATAGTGTTCTATTAACGTCATTATCGATTTCGTCTCAGAGGCTCTTGATGCGATGAAACAGCGCTTTGTTAAACACGGGATAAACATTACGTAATCGAGGTTATTTGACGTCCATGTGTTAAACCTGCTGTCTCATTTGTCGGATGTGGATAGGGCGTAAAATAAATAAAATAAAAAAATAAATGTTCATGGACATTTAACACAATACCGTCTAGAATAAAATAAAAATAAAATAAAATAAGATAGTCCTACGCAAAGCTTGTACTATGGAAACTAGATAACTGATAGACATACTTAAGCAAACATTTATTTCGTAAATACATACATACTATAGATAGATAAACATCCAGACTATAAAAAATTACAATACCACATCATATTTTTCTGCTCATGAGTATCGAACCCACACCTGTCGGTGCCATAGACCATTGCCACATCCACTGTGCCAATCGGTCGTCACAACACAAAGTAAAATATCGTCGTAAAAGGATCTTATTTTTGGCGAAAGAGTGTGCAGCTCACCTGATGTTAAACCATTGTTACTCAAGAATACGTGATACACTTGCTTTGCCAGCCTTAGGAGAGATTCAGGCTAATAGAATACAAAAAAGAGCAGAAAGGGAGAAAAATGGATGGAAATAAAGGGATTTCCGAACTCATCAAACTAATATATCTCGAAATACCATTATATTCCCTTGTGACAAACCATCTCTTAGTTATTTCTCTTGCCCACACAGGCAAAGCCATGAGCAACTATAAGTCTTGATGTCTTCAACATAAAAAATAAATAGTATAGTGAAAACAATGACATTATTGATTTGGTCTCAGAGGTTCTTTATACGATGAAATAGCGCTTTGTGTTAAACAGAGGATATACATTACGTAATCAATATTATTTGACGCATTTTGAACTCGCTGCCTTATTTGTCGGTAAAAACAGATAAGAATTTTGTTTATTTAGATGTATGATGTATCGATATAACGACGAGTCAGAAGTAGGGTTAAGTGCTAAAACCGTTATCAGGTAGACCATTTGCTAATTGGTATTTATAAAAACACTTTTTAAAGTTGAAGTTACCCCACAAAATTGGCAACAATCACTTTTTTAATAGTTCTCTTACCTGGAATCCTTGATTTTAAATGATCTACACCAGCTATGAATGTATCGAAAATAAAATTTTTAAAATCAAATTCAAATCTTTTTTTTCAAATCGGCTTTATCGAAAGCTCTTTTGAAAATAAATTAACACCCAGACAGTAGAAAATCACAATGTTCATCACATCATAATCCTCTCGGGATCGAACCCACATCCTCCGGCGCAACAGGCGTTTTTTAATATCTTTATTATTAAAAAATACAAAAGATACAGAGGTAAAAGACAGCATTCAACAAACCACTAAGGTATCCACTGCGCCAATCGGGTCGTCAATTTTACATAGTACAGACTACATCTTATGAATAGTATAATTCGAAGTTTGCGTATACACAGCTAAACAGCAGCGTTGCCAATGTCTTTATTCGCAATTGCCCGAAAATGAAAGTTTAATTCCGCAATAATCCCCACAAGATTCCAGACATACAAAAAGACCATGACCGGATTTTGGAAATTCCTGATACGTACAAAAGTACAAAAGTACACGAAGAGATACGGATGAGGTTTTTTTTCCACATTCCCTTCCACAATCCCCACATTCCTCACATAGAACCGTTCCCCACACCATTGCCCAATCGATGTGTAATTACCCGCAAATCGGGGAATTCCCGGCACATTGGCAACGCTGCTAAACTTAACGTAATACTCTTTCATCCTTACAGCATTGATGGCCCGGGATGACACACAGCAATGGGACGACGATGAACGGCAATATTCAAGTAGAGACAGCGACGACAGTCCATTGTTGTCTTACAGGTTTGTTGATTATCAGACATTCATCATCTTCATTGTCCGTCTTTGACAGTTCACTGCTGGACCTAGCCTTCTTGTAAGGCACGCCGCTGAGCCCGATTGTTGTAGAATACATTTTTAGTCTGTAATAAGTTTGATAAAATTTGTGTTTATCTTAAAAATTGATGTATTGCCTCATAAGCAGAAAAATCCTAACCCATCCAAGATGATTTGAAACAATGATATACTCAAGTTCGTACAGTGGAACTTGAGTATATCATTGTTTCAAATCATCTTGGATTTACATCATTGATACACTTAATCCACGTATGATATTTTTAATTAAATTTTGTTTGATATCCATTGAATTATTATAAAAAATGCATACCTCAAGGGACGATCATAGGACCCCTGCTGTTACTTATTGTTAACAATGATATCTTTGTTTTATAGTACATTTTTATTAATGATTTAATTTCAGATATGACAGGAGTCGAAGGTACGCGCCATACAGTAGAGAGATCAAGCCAGAGCGGGAGCGACGATGGCCGGTGACGGTTATAGCGAAGTTCTCTCTTTTTAGCACCGCCATGATTCTGTTCTGCGTTTTAATGTACATACCAGTGTATAATAGGGCCAACGACCAGATGCCAAAAGGTAAATTATATTTTTAAGGAAATGTTTGAATATAATTTAGAAATGATTTACTCTTCTAGTAAAAGACTAAGAGAATCTTATTTATGTTAAATAATCGCATTTCGAGTATGTTCGTTCAGATAATGTACGTTTATGTACGAATTCATAATTCAATCTTGTTTATTTTTTTATTGATTCTTGATTGTCTTTCGGCCGTTTCTTCTGGATAGTTATAGATATAGTAAGGAATTATTATTATCATAATACGAGTATGTTTACAGGAAATATAAAAAAATACATTAAAAAAAAATGTAAATGTAAAAATACCTATGTTATTGACACAAACTCTTTCAATGCGTTAATCTTTACTTATCTATTTATATTACAATCAAAGGTGACTGACTGACATAGTGATCTATCAACGCACAGCCCAAGCCGAAATTTGGCATGTAGGTAGATGTTTTAGCGTAGGCTTCCGCTAAGAAAGGATTTTGATCAAATGTCACGGGAACGGGGAAAACATATATACGTGGGTGAAGCCGCGGAGCACAGCTAGTGAATAATAAAATTTCACTTTACAGTACAGAAATCAGTACATATAGCGAATAATGTGGGTTGACATATGTTGCAATGAGCCCGCATTTTACAAATATTGATTTTATCAACTGGCGTGTTTTAAATTGCAACAACGAACAATTCATAATTAAGTGTTTGTTTTTACATTTCGTACGCTCGATTTAACCTTCGATTTGTAATAATTGCTGATTAATTTGTTTATGCAATGTTATAAAACTATTAAATCTTGTGCAGTTAAAGCAAGATAAAATTTAGTACAATTGCGCGAATTTACTTTTAAGAATTATAATGTAAAAAAATATATCTATTTAGTTATACTATACATCTACATTAATAACATAAAGAGGAAAACTTTGTTTGTTTGTAAAGCTCAGGCTCAAAAATTACTGGACCGATTTTAAAAATTCTTTCACTATTCGAAAGCTACTTACTACTTACTCGTGGATAATCCACGAGTAACAATGGGTATATTTTATAGGATATATAAATAACTTTATTCTACGAGAGCGAAGCCGCGCAGACTAGCTAGTAGAAAATATTGTAGCGCCCTTTCAGCATACAACAAAGCATTATGTATTACATGAATGCAACATTGTTACATAAAAACAATAAATAAGATGAATTTGAATTTGAATATCTCCTTTTGCCCGAGTGGACTTTGTCTCTTTTTGAACTAAGGCCATATTAAAAATGGGTCACTTCTTAACCTTGAAGCGCCTGATAAGATCGTATTTAACTTATAAAAATATCTGAATTTTCAAAAGCCTTCGGTATAAAAGACTTGAATTCTGTATATTAATATTCAAGTAAATTATGGTGTTATGGCGTTCAATTTAAGGAATCATTTTTATCATTTAAAAGCTAAATATGTATAACTTATATTGCATTATTAAAAAATGAAATACCCAGAGCCTGTCTTTCTGAACCTTATAAAGTCAATGATTGTTGAACGGATTTTTATACAGTATGAGAGAGATTTAATGTATAATCCACTATGTTTGGTTTTACATTAATTATTAATATATCTATATAAAACTCAAAGGTGACTGACGGACTGACTGACATAGTGATCTTTCAACGGACAGCCCAAATCGCTGGACAGATCGGGCTGAAATTTGGAATGCAGGTAGGCGCCGACTAAGAAAAGATTTTAATCAAATCCCACGGGAATAGGGAAAACAGATATACGCAAGTGAAACAGCGGGGCATAGTTAGTTAGTAACTAGTAAATCTATGTTTTAAAAAACTTAGATTTTATAAAACTAATTTGCAATTTTACTATTACAGTAGCAGTAGCGGGATGGTCGATACACACGAATAGAGATACAAAAATATACGTACAACCAGACAACGTAACCACCATACACGAACCAAAAGAGGTCTGTCCCAAGAGTAGTAGAAATAAGAAAAACAATCTCTTCCTTCTCATAGTAGTTTGTTCCTCCACAATACACTTCGATAGGCGAATAGCGATCAGAGAAACGTGGGGCAATTATAAAAATTACATCAATTCTTCGAAAATATTTCATGCAGCTCACGAAAAATATAAACACTACAATTATACGTATGATTTATATAGTGATACAAATAATACTGTCGATAGAAAGAAACGAGGTATCTCCGGATTTGGTCAGCTATTACCGGAGTTAGCGAAAGCGTTGAAAGATAATATAGTCACTGATGGACCAGTAGAGAAACGGTTTGAAGATGAGAGTGAGGAAAAAATGTTGCCAGAATTCGATATGAATAAGGAATTAGGTGAAAATGAAGATACGCTAGATTATGATTATGAATCGAATATAATGAAAATACCTCCTAAAGGTTATGAGGATAATATAGATTTAGATAGAGTTATAGCAATGTTGAAGAATGTTAAAGATTTTCCTAAAGATGAGATTTTAGATGAAGAAAGAAATGTTGTGCCGGAGTATAAAGTTGTTTTTTTATTGGGGTTGCCGTCTCATGATAATAGTAGTGATATACAGGATAAAATTGATGAGGAGGTGGAGAGATATGGCGATGTTATACAAGAGGGGTTTATTGATTCGTACAATAATTTGACATTGAAGTCTATTATGATGCTGAAGTGGGTTACGAATAATTGTAATGAGAGTGGTGAGTTATTTTTTTACTTTTTTGTGTTAGTTGGTAGAATTTTAGTGTACAATCGAGTGTTTAAATTTTATTTTTAAACTGATAGTTAGACGGCCAGTTAAAAAAATATAAAGATTCTGAATAGGTAATAATAACTTTTAAAGAATGTTAAACGCGGTTTGTTATAGATTATATTACATTATTATTTAACCCGACACTTTACAGCGAGCGTGGTCACGAGTGACGTAATGACAGTTGTCTTCATGAGTGTTTCTAAAATTGTGTGTTTAAAATCTATGTGTAAAGTGTTCGAAACGTCGGGTTAAATAATAAAATAAAAAATGAATAATTATTTGTTTTTTCTTCTAATATAATACAGTACAATACATAAATACGTGCCTTATGGGGAATATTCTTATTTTACTTCATACATTTTTCCACCCTTTCATCGATTTAATTCAAAAATCAAATTTAATCTATTCCAGTCCGCTACATCCTCAAAACGGACGACGACATGTATATAAATGTGCCAAATTTGATAGCGAATTTACAAAACCGCTCGAGAATCCACGACGAGGGAAGTACAAAGGAGAAGGAGTACTTGTTGATAGGGGATCTGATCTGTGGAGCGAGGCCGGTGCTCGATACTAGTAATAAATGGTGAGTTTGAATGGCAGCCAATCTTGACAGAGACTAGCCAACTATGAAGGATATGTGTATAGTTAGTAGTATTTGAAATAGTACTGTAGATAAGGCGAGGGAGTTGAAATGGCGGCCAGTCTCAATATGGACTAGCCATGCACGCAGGAGACAATGAAACATCAGAAGTGGGATTGTGAGCTTTATGAACTCTCTAAGCTACGAAAACGAATTGGACCAAGTAAATTCTCTCAATTACCAATCCAAGGGAGGGAAATTACAAAGAAGCAATCTTAACCGAGATAAGGCAATAATTTTTCAGTGGGAGTCGAACAAAACAAACTACGATAAGATATATCCAGAATTTTTGCAATAATGATATCAGTTCCCATGTACTCATATGATAAAATTTTTTGTTTATTATTACATATTTTAACTAATTACAAATATCTTACAATGATAGAGTCATAAACTCTCATTTTTATTATGTCCCATGGAGACTACATAGTGAGTTCGTTAGGAGAAAAGTTATTTTCTTTTAATCATATTACTTTAAAGGATGACGAACCGTATAAAGTACCCCGATACCGCTCCTGTGTTTGTTTTTAACATTCTTTACTATTCCACTGGACCCCCCTCTTTTCTACTTCTCTATACCACGCCTCCCATTCTATTTATATATCATCGGTCCACAAGTATGTGTAGTATGAATGCAATAGTAATGCCCCCCCTGGTACAGTCCTCACTACATGCACTGCGGTAGTGTGTACCCACGGTACATGTTCTCACTACTTGAAGTTCGTTTCTTTCATCCTATTGATTACCACTCCCTCTTTTTTTATATCATAAATGTTACTAATGTCCCCCCCAGGTACAGTCCCCGCTACATGTACGGCGATAGTGTGTA
>LQNK01001399.1:0-18271 GCA_001586405.1 Phoebis sennae
TTAATTAGTTTGACATAGTGGTCTGATGCATCATGCAAGTTGCAAGTTGCAACCTGACATAATATTGTGTCGGTCAACGTTGTCTACGTGTGCATTGCTTGAGCGCAAAATGTAAGGAATTTGACCTTTATTATGTATCATTCGAAGTGGAATCTCTCGTAAATTCGTAAATCGTAAGTTCGCAAGTCGCTACCCCGTATGTGCCAGACGCCAGTACGTTTTTATGTATTTTATATAACTTAATAAGTAATATTATTAACAATATTATTCATATAGAATATACACACATAAGTGAAATCAATTATAAATAGGTACATAACTTTGTTACAAACATAATGAGCATCATTGCAGATATTACTTATTTATTTATAACTAGCGTACTGCCCGCGGCTTCGCCCGCCTGGACTACAAAAATTGTACTTTGTGGATTATCGAAGTAGAGGTGGTAAACTGGTAAGACAATTTTTACGATTTAGAAACGAACGAACGAACGTTTGTAAATACATATATCTATTTCGTCAAAAGTTTATTTTTGCAAAAATCCCGTTAATATACTTCAATTTTATTTTATAAGAAGTATTAAGAACTATCCAATAAATACGATTTAATAAATGTTATATTTTAAGTCCGAAGCATATCCTAAATTAAATATAACAAAAGTGTCACTGTTCATGTTTATATATTATAATTCTAAAAATTCTATTTAAATTTATTGCAAAATATTGACATTTTGGAAATCTGTTGTATACTCTCACAATGGAAGAGACTTATATGGATGGACGCAAATAATATCTTCTGAATGTTGGTTAGTCTTTGTTGCGATTGGCCGACATGATCGCAATCATTAAAAAGTGCTGTGCAAACAACACTTAAAAAGGTTCAATTTAATCTACCTACGCGCATTGATGATGTGTTTTGATGTACCACTTTGAACCCTCATATATTTTTATTAGTTAACCGATTAGGGGGCTTGCCGTAGTACATAATTGAAAACCGCATTTAAATCGGTTAAGCCGTTTCGGAGTTCATTGCGTACAAACGCCCGACAAACAAACAAACAGTCAAATAGACAAACAGACAAACAGACGAACCGACAAACAGACAAAAATTCTAAAAATCATTTTTGAGTTTAGAATCACAAATGAAACATCAAACACTTTTTTTTTCTTGAAAAAATTAAATATACAGACACGGCTAGTCTACAATTTTATTATATGTATAAATATTTTGCATCAAATTCATTGATATTCGAAATAATATGTATAAAAAGCCTAGTCTCATACAGAAGTAACGCTCGAAACTGTCGCTAAACACTCACCTCTTCAATCAGTCAATTTTAAATAATATGCATTATTCTGTTTTTCACTGTTTACAATATTCCTACAATGACAAATTGGCCGGTAATTTTTTGAAGAATACAATTTATTATTATTAATTAGTAGGTAATTTTATATTGAAAACGTATAATACTATATTATGATTTTTAACGTATCTTTCCTCATAACATATTTATTTAAACTTATATGTTAGGTTTTATTTTTTTCATAAATTTTAAGTCATTTGGAACAATCAATATTTTTATTTAATACGGACAATCTTTAATTATTTCCATTATTGACGTGGCAACTGGCAAGGCGTATTACTTATTACAGCGTAATATATTATATTTTTATGGGTGCGAATTGTTATTCTTATCTTCTTAGGAACATGGTTTTTAGATTAAAGTTAGTTGGAAGTTTTAACATTCGGTGATCGGTCCCTATTTAAGTACATGATATTAAATATAGTATTATATTATCTGTGTATTAAATATTAATATAACCCAACCATATTTAGAATTAATTCTATATCAATCAATCAACTTAACCGACTAATTTAACAACGTGTAACATACTTGTTATATTGCAGGCATTTTCATATTTTTTTTGTCCCAATATTTTTAAAACCTACACTCGTATTAAACAAACAGTGGCGACAAACAAATTTAATCCTTAAAATAACGCAATAAGTCTTTTTCATATGCAATCGTAAAATTGCTCCGCAATGTTCTACACAAATAAAATCCATAAAATAACGCAATAAGTATGCATATGCATTCGTAAAATTGTTCCGCAAATGCACACGAACAGAAAAATACTACGCGAGAGCCCAATCCGACATTTTAAATATTATGTATCGTCCGTCTTTCCCAAACCTACATAAAACAATAAGAAAGAGCGAGACGTAACAAGTGCATGACTCACATCCAATTGACATAACTCCACGAATCTAGTAAGTTGTATTTAAACAAAAATGAGATAATAAAAACATCACAATGGCATCCTAGCAATAAACAAAAATACCCTATAGATAGATTCACACCACATATAAAAAATATAATACTAAAATGAACGTGAAATTTAATAACGATACTCATGCGCAAACTATAAAGATAAAATCTATAGTAGCGACTAGTGATATCTGGTGGAGGGTGGCAGACCTACGACAGCACGCAGAAAGCCAGAAACACAGTCAAGAAAAACCGCCATCTATTGGGTCGAAATGAAAGGTTCGGGCGCCCGAAGGTTTTGCCAACTTAGGACGAGTCAAAAACCTTGTATGGGATGGGGCATCTGTACTAGTATAGTATTATATTATCTGTGCATGTATGTATATAATATTACACACAGATTTGCAGCTGGATAAGATGACAGGATATTTTATTTATTTTTTATTACACCATATATATATATATACGAAAAAAAAAACACAATAAACTTAAAATAACTTAAAACAAAAACAGTGTTATAGGCGGCCTTATCACTAATCAGTGATTTCTGCCAGGCAACCACTGGGTAAAAGATAAAAAGCAAAGAGTAATATATTATTTATTAATCTGTATTTATTATTTAGAAGTTAAGCGAAGCCGCGGACAGAACGTAGTTAAAATATAACTCGGTTAATAAGGTTGTAGAAAATAAGAGTTAGTAAAGAAGGAAGTGACATCGCTCCATTTAAAAACCGTTATAAGTAAAACTATGGATACCGTTAGTCGCCAACAAAAGTACTATAGTATCTACTGTTAGTAATATTTGTTTACAGTAAATGAAATGTCAATGTTGGTAAAATGGTAAAATTAGTTATACATTATTAGTTTGTAAGGTATATAAAAACAAAGTTGTATTTTTAATTTTCATTTTTTAGTTTTCTACATGCTAAGCCCTCTATCGACACATCTCCTGCATACCTTAGGGGTTCAGGGGTGGCTGAAAAACAGCTTTGCCTGGCACTGATCTGCCAGGCAGCGAATGCTGAGCCATTTCCTTTTGACGAACAGTTTTTTACATGTAATATTAATTATAACATGTTTATGACAATAAGAGAATTTTTATTTTATTTATTTATATAAAATCGTCATTTGGGCCAATGGTCTTTTACGCCGACGGGTGCAGGTTCGATCCCCACGAGTAGAAAATTATGATGTGATGAACATTGTGATTTTCTATTGTCTGGGTGTTCATCTATCTATAGTATGTATTTACGAAAAAAGTATGTTTAAGTATGTCTATTATTTATCTAGTTTCTATAGTACATACTTTGCTTAGTTTGGGACTAGATGGCGTTGTGTTAAATGAACAAAAATGTTTACTTATTATTTAATTATTTATTTATTATTATAATGCAGTGATGCCAGCTGCTGTTTAATTGATTATAGAATACTAGCTGTGCCCGCGGTTTTACCCGCATATTTTTCCGTTCCGTAGGATTTCCGGGATAGAAACCATTCTATCTCCTTACAATATTTCATCCAAATCGATTCAGTGAACCCACACCCTCCGGCGCTATAAACCATTGCTGTATCCACTGCGCAAATCGGGTCGTCAAATAATAGGGTCCCAGGATGGAACCCTAAAATATCTGAAAGGATATAGGTTACTTTAATCCTGAATAACTTTATGTGGAGGATAGTATTATATCTCCAACGAAAAGGGATGATCCTCGATCAGTCCGAACCACAGGACTGGCTGGCCGTTAGGCCCCGAGAATTGATATTTAGAAGTTGTATATATGCTTAGCGACGAAAAAATTTCAACATCGCGATTTAGGAATTGTGACGTCACGTGACGTTTATCCGTAAGAACCCGGGCCAAGCCGCGGGTAAAAATAGTATTTGCGAATTTTACTCTAGTCATTAGTTATCCAGTTACATACATGCTTTACAAACCGGGCCGCATCCTTATTTCTACTAATCAAATGAATTAAGTTCAATATCCTTGGGTCACTGACCGGGGATAGGTCAATGAACTTGTATTTAAGGTCTGTAAATATATAAATAAACTTTAAAACAACGACTGTCATCAACATCTTTATACTAAGGGACTGCTTTGTTGGTTTAGTGGTTGCATCTTTGACTGCAGATCGAGGGGTTTCGGGTTCGAATTTTTCGAAAAAAATGTTATTGGGATTTTTCTGACAAAGAAATCTCAATAACAACCCTAAGTCTGGAAGCAGGCGGTGTTGGAACACCCCCGGCAGCTAGCACGTGTGTTGTCGGTCCTGCGCCTGATCTCTCCCCGGTCGTGTCGGTCTGCCCCCATCGGGTTATGAGAGTAAAGGAATAGAGTGCACATGTGCTTGCGCAGACACTTGTGCACTATTATATCTTGCAGTAGGCTGGTCTCTGTAGAGATTGATCGCCGTGGCCGAAAATCGGTCAGGACGGTCAATCTACTCAGCAATAAGGAATATACTCATGAAAAATCTGCTTGATTGTAATAAATTATGAACAATAAATTATGAAATATGTGTGTACCAGGGATCCTGTACTATCACTACGTAATATAAAACGAAGTCTTTTTCTCTGTCCCTTTTATCTTTAAAACTACGCAACGGATTTTGATGCGTTTTAATAGATAGAGTGATTTAAGAGGAAGGTTTATATGTATAATAACATCTATTAAATAATGGAGAAATACTGTTATTTTTCAGGTTTCTAATGTGATGTCGTAAATTATCTATTTTTTTCCACGAGATTTATTAAAATAATGTACTAATTTTTATATACAACGTTCACAGTTTTTCTGTAGTGTATTTATCAGCATTGCACCCATGCGAAGCCGGGGCGCGTCGCTAGTAATTTATACAACTAAAACAAGTGGAACAATAGAAGATGCACCTGTTTACATGACAGTATATTACCTACTACTTTCACTTCGTATCTTGATTTGCGTGACTTGCCAATGACGTCATGCGGTGACGTCATAATATATGTCCATTTATACAATGGCTTTAGATAATCTATTTCTTTACCATTACTGTGGAGCGGAAAGATTTAAATGTTTGCATTGAATCCGAAACTATTGGACCGATTTAGATGAATTTTTTTACAGGGATTCTTTAAAACCCCAGGAATGACATAAAATTTACTAGTCATGTATGCTATAAATAATATTTTTGAATAGCAAGTCAAAAATAAATATCTACTTAAAATATAACATTTATTTAACAATGATAAATTTATGCAAATAACGCTTTAGCATCGATTTGTTTGAGAGATTTAGGACTTTTTATAATCGTAAAAAGAAAGTAAGATAATAATAATTATTTCAGGTCGTATACGAGTACACAGCAAAAAGAGTTTAGTGTGTTATGATATTCATGTTTATTTTTTTTATTTAATTGGTTATTTAAATAATAAGTTTTTGCCCAAAAATAGAACCGATTTCTTCCCTCTAAAAAGTAGAAACTAGCCTTTATTTTATTTTTGTTAAAATTTACAATCTCGGTGCAAAATCTTGTTAAGTCAAAAAAAGGTTAAGGCTTAATAGTTATAAACTTATTATTTTTCCTTTTTAGTGACATGTGAAGGGTAATCATAATAGAGTTTAATGGGTATATGTACATCTTTAAACCTTAACCGCAGAGCTCAGTCTGTTGATTTTTGAGGAGTTCCTTAGAATATCTTCCACATTGACGATCAGATTTGAACCAAATTTCTATTGGACCACACTGACTCTTTCGAATGCAAAAAGAATTTTCCAAATCGGTCCATAAACGCCGGAGATATACGGCAACATACATAAAAAATACGGTCGAATTGATAACCTCATCCTTTTTTTTGAAGTCGGTTAGAAATAAGATTTCTCTTTTATTGAAATATTCTATTTTACGAATCAAATTGTGCAAATTCCCATGGCATTGAGTGAAATGAGCAAATACGTAATTGATTATTTATACGCCTTGCGTGTGGTTAATGAATTCTAAATAGGGTAATATACGGTAAAGAATATCATTATGTGATCGTAATTAGTTATTAGAGAATTTCAAGGTTAGATCTATAAACTACGGTTAGGCTTCTTTTGACACTTTCAAATTCAAATCATTTATTTTTCCAAATTGGCTTTTTCAAAGCTCTTTTGAAACGTCATATACATATTTTATATTACTTACCACCGATTCGGAAGGCAGTGTCTACTGAGAAGAATCGAGAAGAACCACTAAATTTTTTTTGTCTGTGGTAATATTTTTTTAAACAAACTCTCTCCATTTTAATTTATAATTTGTATTGTAACCTTTTGATGGAATTACATCTTGATTTATTTGTAAAAAAATACTTCACTAGATCTACAGTTACTGAATAATTACTGAAGATGGTGTTTGAAACCGGTCTAATCTATATAAAAGGCAAGAGTTGTTTTCGTAGAATCAATGCAAAGGCCAAACCCTGGCTGGAAACTTAAAATTTCGCACACGTATTCCTGAATAGTTGTAAAATTACTAACCCACTAAGGAAGGATTTTCCAAAAATTTTTTTTACGCATTAACCACTGCATCGATAAAGATAAAACTTTACACATTTTATCTAAACGAATATGATGCATTATATAAGGGGCAGTATTTTATATTTTAAGATTTAGTTTACTTGAGAATATGATGTTTAAATAAGAAATAATTATTTTTTTAGAGCGAGGAAGTCGGCTCTATTTTTTGGCAAAAATTTTATATTCATTAATAATTGTACAGATATATATATTTTATTATGTATAGATAACTTTAAGTACACAACAAAACAATAGTTATAAGACATATTGGAAAGTATCATTATCTGCCGTTTATATGATAATCGCGTATGTGTGTCAGGCTGTACCTACGCACTGGCGGTCCGAATAGCCTGATATTACAAAATGTGTTATATAACGTTATCTTAATAGCCGATGTCACGTGAATTGGGTTAGCTAGGGCTAGATGTAGTTTATTCTAGGGTGGTTTCTTTTATGTTAGTGTTGTATATTAGGGCAACACTGAGTTCCCGCGTTTTTGGAGTGAGTGTCAAACTATTAGATAGAAAATATGTAGTATACGTTCGGAGTGTTTAAGTTCATGGTTTTATTTATAATTCTGAGTTAATACCAATACATACAAGTTAGAAATCCAGCAATTCAAATATCCAGGTGTAAATATAATGTAGTACTATTTTTTACATATTTATTTTAGTCATGTACCTACAGAATTACAGAAAAATAAATTAAATTAAATCTAATCTAAATATAATAAATAATAATGAAAATAGAGCTTTTATTGTTTATAGGATGGTTAAAATTAGGATTCCATCACTGTGATAATGATTAATCATAATTGTTAAGCATTTGGTGTCATATTTAATTTAACTCAAGTTTAATCATTGTTGTAAAGGCATGGATAAACTTTGGTGTTCGCGATCAAATGTTAGCCTTGCTCCAAAATTAAAACTGTTAACTAAAATATTGACCTGTTACTTTTAAATCTATACATATTTTAAAAGCAAGTCCGGCCGTGTCCTCGTGCCAGGATCAACGCGATAAGCTCGAAAACTACTGAATGGATTTTTATATAGTTTTCAACGATAGAAAGATTAGTTCTTGAGGAACGTTTTAGCATGTAAATTAGCAGAATTATATCGGTATATGTGGAATAGGTTCAAAAAATCTTGCCAACTGCGAACTTCCCATGCAAACGCTGCGCAAACTAACAATGATGTAAAACAATGCACATCGCATTTGAAATACATATTTTTACCCACAAAAAAGTCGGCGAGAGCATATCTCTATCTCTTACAGTAAACTTACAATAACCACTTTTATGTTCAATATTATTAAGTAAATGTATATGACGTTCTAAAAGCGCCTCGAAAGAAGCCAATTTGGAAAATAAACGTTTAGACTTTGACGTTGAAAAAAATATGCAAAATTAACACTGACTTAATGCTTCAGACAAAATTATAATTTAAATGCGATTAAAGAATATTTTAAAGCCATTTTTTACGTCTGTATATGCGCTACGATCATCGTAGCTACAAAATACGTTCCTCCTGACCGAATTTCGGTCACGGCGGCCAATCTCTACAGAGACCAGCCAACTGCGCGGGAGATATTATAGTGTACAAGTGTGTGCGCGAGCATATGTGCACTCTCTATTCCTTTACTCTCATAACCCGATGGGACGGCAGACCGACACGACCGAAGAGAGATCAGGCGCAGGACCGACAAGACACGTGCTCTCCGAGGCACGGGGGTGTTCCAACACCGCCAACTTCCAGACTCAGGGTTGTTACTGAGATTTCTTTATTAGAAAAATACCAATAATTTTTTTTTGGCCTCACCCGGAAATCGAACCCAAAACCCCTCGAACTTAAACATACTTTATTTATAAATACATACATACTATAGATAAATTAACACAAAGACAGTAGAAAATTACATCATAATGTTCTACTCGCCGTGATCGAACCCACACCCTCCGGCGCAATAGACCATTGCTGTATCCACTGCGCCATCGGGTCGTTTATAATTCATATACAGACAGAATATTAAATGCATTAGGTGATAGGATACATTTTTACGGGCGAAGTTGCCTTCACTTTAAAAATATTACTAGAAAAAAATGAGAAGATTATTAAAGGACACAGAAAATTTTGCGCAGTTATTTATAAAACTCGCTGTAATATTGTTGTAGGGAGGTCGTATGACGTAAATGGAAGAATGCAATGAATGTCACGTAATAATAACTTCAAAATCTTATTTAATTGAAAATTGTTAAATATATCCTACTACTATTATAAAGGCGAAAGTTTGTAAGTATGGATGTATGGATGTTTGTTACTCTTTCACGCAAAAACTACTGAACCGATTGTGATGAAACTTGGTATACATATAGATAAGGGTTCAGAATAACATATAGGCTACTTTTAATCCCGGAGTTGCCATTTAATCAGAAGTTACGCGGGTGAAACCGCGGAGTACAGCTAGTTAGATATAAGTATAAGTATTACGCGCGTATATTTCAAGTTTAAGTTCCCGTGGGATTTCCGGGGTAAAAACTACATTTGTACAAAATTTTATCCTAATCGATTTAGTGTTTTGGGCATAAAGAAGAGACATTACAGACATACAGACAGAGTTACGCATTTATATTATTAGTATGATGAGTATTTCTCTCTCTCTCCGGTCGTGTCGGTCTGTCGTCCCATCGCATAATATAAAAGGAATAGAGAGTGCACCTGTGTTCGCGCGTACACTTGTGCACTATAATATCTCCTGCGCAGCTGGCTAGTCTCTGTTGAGATTGGCCACCATGGCCGAAATCGGTCAGGGGAGCTATTATTATGAGTATTTCGTGGCATGAATCTTCTCGTGTTAGGAGTTTCAAGGTTAGCGGTCTCTTATAAGCCTCTTTTGGCGTTCCGGTAGTACATCATAAATTTCAATAGTTTGATGCAACGGCTCATATAAAAAGCTCAAAAGCTCCGAGGTCTATGGGACACCTAAAATGGTAGCTTGATCAATTATGAGCGGTAATATAAATTTATTGAGAATCTTTAACAAGGTGAAAAGTCATGGACGTTCCCGTGCAGTTTGTATAGGGCTGTCACTTGTTTTATTTGTAACTAGCTGAGGCGCGCGGCTTCGCTCCTGTTGCATAATCTATACTAATATTATAAAGCTGAAGAGTTTGAACGCGCTAATCTCAGGAACTACTTGTCCGATTCGAATTTTTTTAGTGTTAGATAACCTATCGAGGAAGGTAAGTAAATAAGCTCTGCGATTAAGCTTTAATGATTTATATACCTATTAAACTCTTACTCTTACTTTGATGTAGAGGGGTAAGTCACAAAAATTGAAAAATAAAAACCTTTTCCCAAACTCAGAACCGACTTGCTAACACTAAAAAGAAGAAAATAACTTTGTTTAATTTTTTAAATCTATTCAAAGTAGTTTTTGCTGTGGAGGCGTAGGTCCAATCTGACTGGAACCGACTTCCTCACAGTAAAAAGTAGAAAATAACCTAAAAAAAGTAAAAACTAACGTTGCAAAAGCTTGTATAGATAAAATACATTATAAAGGATTTTAAACACGGCTTATTATACATTATTTTACATTATTATTAACCCGACGTTTCGAGCACTTTACAGCGAGCGTGGTCACGGAAGACTGTACCAGTCATATTTTATTTAATACTAGCTTTCCGCCCGCGGCTTCGCCCGCGTGGACTACAAATTTCTGTACTTACTTTGTGAATTTTCGAAGTAGAGGTGGTATGACAATTTTTAAGAATTAGAAACGTACGTTTGTAAAAATATATCTAGTAAAAGGTTTAAGTTCGAAGTATATCCTACATTTAATATAACAAAAGTGTCACTGTTCAATTTTATATAATTCTAATAATTCTATTTTAATTTTTTTGCAAAATATTGACATTTTGGAAATCTGTCGTGTACTCTCAGAATAAAAGAGTTGATGTTTCCATGGATTTAACACATATTTGTTTGAGGACGCAAACAATATCTTCTGCATGTTGGTTAGTCTTTGTTGTGATTAGCCGCCGTTATAGTAATCTACTTTCGAGATTTTTGATAAGGCTACATTTATTAATAAAAAGTGCTTTAAATAACACTTAAAAGATTAAATTTAATGTACCTACGCGCATTGATGATGTGTTTTGATGGATCACTTTGAACCCTCATATCTTTTTTATTTGTTAGCCGATTTGAATGAAACAAACACTAAAACCTCCGGGGGGCTAGCCGTAATACACAATAGAAAACCGTATTTAAATCGGTTAAGCCGTTTCGAAGTTGACTGCGTACAAACGCCCGACAAACAGACAAACAGACAAACAGACAAACCGACAAACAGACAAACAGACAAAAATTCTAAAAATCATTATTTTGAGTTTAGATTCACAAATGAAACACGAAACACTATTTTTTTCTTGAAAATATTAAATGTACAGACACGGCTAGTCTACGATTTTATTATATGTATAGATGGAAAGTACTCGCGTTAAAAAATACACAAGATTATACTAATAATAGCTCCCCTGACCGATTTCGCCATAGTGGCCAATCTCAACAGAGACTAGCCAGCTGCGCAGGAGATATAATAGTGCAGGCGTGTACGCGCTAACACAGGTGCACTTTCTATTCCTTTACACTCATAACCGGATAGG
This sequence comes from Phoebis sennae, assembly GCA_001586405.1. Classification (NCBI taxonomy): domain Eukaryota; kingdom Metazoa; phylum Arthropoda; class Insecta; order Lepidoptera; family Pieridae; genus Phoebis; species Phoebis sennae. Next base: position 11,464 of record LQNK01001399.1, read on the forward strand.
ACGGCAGACCGACACGACCGGAGAGAGATCAGGCGCAGGACCGACGGTTCTGCTCTCCGAGGCACAGGGGTGTTCCAACACTGCCATCTTCCAGACTCAGGGCTGTAACTGAGATTTCTTTGTCAGAAAAATCCCAATAACACCCGGAATTCGAACCCGAGACCCTCGATCTGTAGTCAAAGATGCAAGCTTAATTGAAAATAGGTAAAGGCACATATATCAGTGTACTGTACCTTATTGTCTTCAATGAGAAATGTCATAAAAGCCTTACATCGCCAGCCCTACGTCGTATGTTCTTAAATATAGTTTACACATAAAATACATTTAAAAAACGCGACTGAATTCGCAAAACCTTGTCATTAAAGTTCGCGGGTTTACTGTGAGAACACGTACAATATGTTGTAAGTATTAAACAATATTTCAAAATAATTAGTATTATCAATAATAACAACAAAATAATAAAACGCAAATTGATTACAAACAATTGAACTTGACAGTGATTATAAAATTTTAATTTCTAAAATCTGGAGATATTATGATCAATATTTTTATTTTTAAATAGTAATAAAATGATTATTATATTTTTTTTATTATTTTATATCGAGTATCCAACCCACAATAATTTAGTAATAAATTTTAATAATTTTTGTAATAAATGTGCAACGTGTATGAGAATAAATCTTATTATTAAATAAATAGTAATCTTTATATTAATACGTTTACCAAAAACTTTTATCTCCTTATTACGAAAATTGCCCGGACAGGGGATCTACATAAAGCTTTAATATTATAAAGAGGAAAGATTTATTTGTTTGTATTGAATGGGCTTCAAAACTACTGTACCGATTTAGATGCAATTTTGTACAGAGATTCTTTGAAACCCCAGGAATGATATAGGATAGTTTTTATCCCGAAAATCCTACGAGAACGGGATATATACGCGGGCGAAACCACGGAGCTTAGCTAGTTTATAGAAACTGCAAGCTTATGTTTGTAAATTTTATAATTTTATTCAGTTATTCTTAAAATAACATAACTGGAAATAAACTTATTTTGCTTTTTTTAATATTTACTACTAGTGATCACTCCGTAATCGAAATACGAGTGTAATAAATTTAATTATAAAGAAAAGCAAGTATACGTATGATGTATGCAATAAATACTTGTGTGTGTTAAATGCATAGTAGTGTGTGTAATATTTTTTTTTGATTTAATGTACTTATAAAGCATTATTGTTGGAAAATATTAGCTTTCTGCACTTCTACATATAAACTACTAACGCGTATCTTCTGATCCCGTGGCAACTTTGGAATTAAAAGTAGCCTATATGTTATTCTGAAGTGATAGTATATACTAACATACATGATCCTCACAAATATTGCACATTTATAATATTAGTAGAAAAGGATAAGTGTAAATAAAATACTGTATAATAAATAATGTATAAAAAACCGCGTTTAAAATCCTTTAAAAGGTATTTTATTTAAAATGGAAAGTACTCGCGTTAAAACAAATACAAGATTATACTGTGTGCCAAATTTTATACTCCTTTTATTCGCGTAATTTTCGTGAAAAGGTCCAAAGTGTCTTGTTTTTAAATGCATTAGTTTGTGTGTATGTTGCCTCTTTACACATTACCGTCTCAACCAATCGCCTTGAAATTAAGCATTCAAATAGCCGTTTGAAGAAGGACACATTTTAGCACGGTGTCCATATTTGGAACGAGTGACTTTGAAAAATTATAATTATGTTAATTATAATTTTTTCAAAGTCATTATTTTTTATTTTGTATAAAAATTGTAAAGCGGTTAACGTAATACTGCATTTCTACTTAGTTTCAATTTTCTACTGTCTTGTCTATAATACATATGTATATATTCACATCACAACATAATTTTCTACTCGTGGGGATCGAACCCACACCCTATCGGTTAACATTAAGTGGGAATTATTATAATTAAAAGTAATAAATCTTTTTGTTAATAAATCAGTAACATATAACTGTGTTCCAGTAATTGTTATCAATAAAATCATCTCATTTCGTCCATACGTGATCATTTTACGTTAAAATCAGATAAGGTTGATAATAACTTTTAATTTAGTTCCGTGGTAAAATATTTTAAACAATGTGTGAATCGTGTTATTTTTAACTAGCTGCGACCCGCGGTTTCACCCACTTATATCTCCCGTTGAAATGAAAATGAAAAATGATTTATTTATATACTTAAACAATATTTTATTTTAAGTAGTAGATGGGCCCTCATAGTTGAATTTCTGGGACAAAAGCTATCTTTTGTCCTTCCTTCCTTCGAACAGTCTCTATACAAAATTGCATCCAAAACGATACCGTTGTTTAGGCGTGAAGAAGGGAAAGATATCCGGGCAGAAGAGTTACTTTTGCTAGAGTTGAGTTACTTATATTTGTAAGGAAGGACTTTATTATCTTATTTTATAAACCCATGATTAAGACACACATACAGATTATACAGTATATTTTCTTGCATAAAATTTTTAGTATTTATCCCTTATTGTATCATATTATTAGGTCTGACCCGCGGTTTCACCCGCGTACACCGTACCTTGGAGTTATATCTAGATGTGTATGCGATATATATGTATGCTAAAAAATATGTGTACCTATATATTTTTTATTTTGATTCCTTTTTTTTGTCAAAATTTCATATTTAATTAGCGCTACTATCTTTACCTCATTGAAAGTGCATTTTCAGTAATTAAAGCTATAACAATAGACGTAAAGAATTATAAAAAAATTGTAATATTTTTTTTCTTTTTTCCACAGAAATGACATCACTACAGTAGAAACAAAATCCAAAATGGCGTCGACAATCGTGAACGGGGTAACGCGCGAAAATTTCAAAAACCAAATGGAAAACTGTCACGCGCAAATGTTGCCAGTCGAAAAAAAAGTTATAGATTATTGTGTGGATTGTAGGGAGAATGTGGATCAAAATATGAATGAAACGCGGCAACTGTCAGAAATACAGAAGTTTTATAATGGGGGTAATGTGCTTATTACCGGCGCGACAGGTTGGTTATTTTTTTTGTATACCTTTCTTATATCTTGATAAGCTTGTTTAGGACCTGCGCACGTAAATGTCAATTAAAAATAAAAATATTTGATGCTCTTTACTTGAAGGATTCGGTGATCATGCTTTGTAGGTAATTTCTGTAAAAATAAACTACTTGCCTAAAAATTTTCATAAAGATCGAATAAACGCCACCTCGAGTCGAAAATTACAAAACAATCGTTTTATACTGTAGTAGATTGTAACTTGTATGACATAAATATTCAAATAGCGAAGGCCTGACTAGGTAGATGAATTTTGTAAACAATGCAGTTTTTTGTAAATCGTCGCTATTTTTATGTTCAGACTGCTCTCTGCCTAGTGCCCTGTGCCTTAATTATTATTGTAATGCCATTCCAATTAAAATATTACGGTTTGCCTGGAAGAGATCGCTCTTTAGCGATAAGGCCGCCTATTTCGTACTGTATCTTTTCCCCCATCATGTTGTTAGCTTTAAACTTTGGTGCGAAATAAAGCATTTATTCATTCATTCATTCATTCATATTATAATACGGGCATTTGCTATGAATCATTGTATATTAAAGGGCTTTGTCTAAGATGTTTTTGTTAATGTTTAAAAATTAATGACAATTGTCCATAAACAAGTTAAAACGAATAAGCTGTAGGCCTTCCATGTTTCCGATCGTCAGATTAAAGTTGTTTAAATTCCATTGAAAATTGCTTGATTTTTAAACGACTTTCAAAAAATTGGAAGGGTTTCTCAATTCGACCATTTTTTATTTTAAAAATAACAAAGTAAATGGTTTCATTAAGACTGCATTTTGCATTTTTATATGTTATTTTTAGCTTACTTTATGGCTAAGAGTTAAAACCTCGTAGGTTGAACTTTTAGAACCCTTAGAACGAAAAAAATATAGCACAAACGATTGTGTTAGTAAATTATTGATATTATGAGAAGTAAGAAATTTCTGTACTGTGTAAAGAACGAACGAGTATTATCACTCGAAGAGCAGTGATAAAATTCCGCAAAACTAATTGAGTGCAATATTTCGTCCGTGAATACATAACGGCTTTAGTGACAAAATAATATCGTTAATTTTATAAGAAGTATGATACAATTGTAATTGTGAGATGTCTAATGCTCAGTTCCTATGAAAATAAAACGAGTCTTTTTACTTATAGTACATTCTACACTAATATTATAAAGAAGGAAAGTTTGTTTGTTTGGTTGTAACGAATAGGCTCAAAAAGTACTGGACCGACCGATTTTTAAAATTCTTTCACCATTCAAAGCTACATTATCCACGAGTAACATAGGCTATATTTTAAAGGCTATTAAACTATAACATTACGCTACGGGAGCGAAGCCGGGATCAGCTAGTATATTTAGAATAGAATAGAATAGAAAATCATTTAATGGGACACACAACTTACTATAAGTACAAATAGTTACAAACATAGTTTAAAAAAAGTGCTTAAGTAAATAAATGAGTGCCCCAACTGGGTCTCTACTCATAGATATTAATGTATTATATATGTGCGCGGTTTTAATACATATTTTTGTGTACAGGTTTCCTCGGCAAGATCCTGGTTGAGAAGTTGTTAAGAAGCTGTCCAGGGGTGGAGAACCTGTACCTTCTCGTGCGGCAGAAGAGGGGCAAAGACATTTATACCAGGATGGAAGAGATATTCGATGATCCGGTAAGTTATTGTTATTAGGAGTATTATTTTTTATTATTATGTACAAACAACGGCTTCGCACGGGTGCAATGCTGATAGCACTACAGAAAAACTGTGAACGTTGTTTATAAAAATTATTTTGATAAATCACGTAGGGGTTCAACCTGCGTTTGCATTGTAAGCGGAAACAATTGATAATTAACGATATCACATTAGAAACCAAAAATAGCAGTATTTATCAACTGTTCATTGGAATTTATCATACATATAAACCTCTTGAATCACTCTATCTATTAAAAAAATCATCAAAATCCGTTGCGTAGTTTTACAGATTTAAGCATACAAAGGGACATAGGGACAGAGAAAGCTTCTATGTAGTGATTTGTTATAACGTAATAATATAATACATATATCGGAACGTTTTGTGCTAGAATATGATATCTAGTGTGTATACATAGTGGTAATCAATTAACTTTATTTCCAGCGTAATTAGGAATGATTTAGTTTTTTATTTTCGTCAAAAACATCTTCGATATATGTTTCGGCTTGATAGTCCTCATCGAAAAGATTTAGTTCTGAAAACGCAATTTGGCTTCAAAAATCCACCTGTATATCCCATTCAGATTTGCCAGCACGAATATTTACAGTTAAGATGACGTCATATTATAGCCGATAGCTTTTTTGACGTTCTAAGTTTACAATTTTTTTTTTATTTTTAAAAAGCCTTACGCTTTTAATGTTAAAATATGTTTTTTCAAGCCAAAAAACTTTGATTTGATTTGATTTAAAAAGAGAATGAAATAATCTTACGATTTTAATGTTAAATTATGTTTTTGTAAGCTAAAAACCGTAGGAAATATTAATTTAATAAGAGAAATTAGACAAGAATCAATTCAATAAATTTTTAATTCTTTAATGAAAACGTTCGCGCCATCTGTAAGAAATATTTTATTTCAAGACGAAAATAAATATTGCTTTACCGCAATACACACTTTCCTCAATAAACATTTTTCCAAGATCTCGGAACATAATAAAACAAATATAAGTATTTACAGAGGATGAACAAATAGCCTTGGCACTCATTTATTTTAAGGACCCTCCAACGTATGTGAGGTCAATATGGTCAGAACCTTGCAAATGCATGTTTTTTATTAAAATAAAGTGCACCCTGCACATCAACTTAATACAAACATATTTAATATTCGAACATTAGTACTCAAATATTTTAAAATTAAAACCAAATATGAAAGCTGGCAAATTTAAAAATTAATAAAATTTTCAAATTCAAATTCAAAACATTTTATTTGCCAGAATACAATAGCAATGGATTCTAATACATTCTACTCAAATATTAAGTGTGCAAATTAAAAGTTAAATTAAATTATAAATTTTATTTTTCGTATTTCTTGTTATATAACGTAGCTATTACGGTTTGTGAGATACAGACAATCAGAAATACATTTATTCTTCTGTCTGTCTCTTCTTCACGCCTAAACTACTGAACCGATCTGGATGAAATTTCGTACAGAGATTGTTTGAAATCCGAGAAAGGACATAGCATGGTTTTACACCGAAAATCCCACGGGAACAGGATAATATACGCGGGTGAAACCGCGGCACACTAGCAATTGTATGACCTATCAATTTGGTAATTTTTAAAATAACTTAATTTGTTCGCATAAAACATTTTCCAAACTAACTAATTCCCTACATTTTTACGTTACTTAGCGTGCCACGTTATTTAGCGTGTTAAAAAGTCATTTAGTACTTGCGGGAGTAATTTCATTACAAAAAATTGCTTTTAGAAGCCTTATTATAATAAATAGTTGATGGTTTATATAGATTACTATAACATGTATGAGTCAGTACGTTTTCTATGTTGAAATATACAAGGAAATAAGATTAATCTATCTAGTTTTAAGCATACGTTCACTTTTTGTATGGGGTAAAAATTTCATCACTAAGTAATGTAAAAAAATTGCATCCCGCTGTCTTTGCGTATGCTTTAAGGGGGCGTCCATAGATTACGTGAGGTGTTTTTTTTAATTTTTTATTATATTTGCCGAAATCCCCCCTCCCTC
>LQNK01001402.1:0-37603 GCA_001586405.1 Phoebis sennae
GTTCCATTCTCAGTTTAAATAAGTAGTCAGAAAGAGCTTCTTTAACCTCACAACACGTCCTTGAACCTTAAAAATAAATAAATTATTACTATCTAAGCTTCTAATCAAGTATTATTACATCAATACTCCATTCATAGCTTCAAATTACGCGCCAACACGGGCCTTTTATGTATACGTGCCTTGACTGTAATTTATTTTATGAGGTATCATCACGAGTAATAAGGGCCTTATGACGTCATATAACGATCCCCGCACTGACGAACCTTAGCCTTTTAATGGAGAAATGAGCAATTTTATTTCCTTACGTTACTCTATTATGAGTACATTACTTTTTAAGCTTTAAATATTCATCCTACGTTCTCTTTTAAACACGTACTTGAAAAGTTGAAAGTATTCCTTTATTGATAGACTTATTACCTTCTATATTCGCATTTTCAAAGCATGAAAGAGCTCTATTGTAGCTTGTATAATTTTACAGAGATTTTATTGTAGTTCGACCTTTAAAAGTCAAGTGTCGTGAACTTTAGTACCAAATCAAAATAATCAAAATAACCACAAATAATATTTTATCATGAATAATTTTATCTCGAAATTTATTTATATGAATTCGTTAACATCATGATTATTTTTATAATTTTACTACAAAAAATAAATACTTACCCACAGAAGTCTGAAGTATTTTATGTTCAAAAATTTCTCACGACACCAATTTCGCGGTAAATCTTTGAGATCTGAGTTTTTCTATGAGATAAGTCGACGGCCGCCATTGACCTTGTGTGGGAATTAATTCCGATCAAAGTATATGTTGTCGCGGCCTTGTGACGTAACTCTCCTGCCTTCGTTGATCCTCGCTCCGACCGAGCGGCGCGGCGAACGTGTGCAGGCGCAGCTACTTAAAAGCCTTTATAATTCCAAATTTAAACGAAATTGAAATTTTCGAATTCGAATTTTAAATAGAAATTTTCTCAACGGAATTTTATCTTTGTGTAGTGAATGTGGTGATCTTATGAAACATCGTTCTGAAAAATGTTATCAAGTCCTACGAATTAAGCCAAGGATATCCACTATCTTGTAAGTTTTTTAAATATAACGTGCCATGACGAATTAATAATGATAGAGTAATATAAGAAGGTTGAATATTTATAATTTCGAATCCAGTATAATCCTACTTTGTGTCACTAGATATTATTATTATCTCATAAACAACAGTCAAGGATGTATAATGTATGGACATTTACAATTATAGTCATTTGAATTTGAAAATATATTACTTACGTACACAGACAAAGATACAATTATTATAAACTCATTTTGTTTTTCGCTTATTCGACGCTTATTTTCATAAGTCGAAAAACCCATTATCATTAGCATTTCTATTATAAAATAAAAGATAGTAATTAAGAAGTTATTCAATAAATATGGTGATTTGTTCATGGTAAGGTTCATTCTAAATAGGAACAAAGACCGGTCTACTTTTTCTCTTTTAGATATGACCGGTAAGTTGGCAGAAATACGAGTTTCTAATTAAGGCAGTTATTGTAACAAGGAAAAAACATTATAACGATGAAAGTTTCTTAAACTAGTTAAGTTTTCCTTGTATTTAATCTTAATATCAACCAGCATTGCAATAGAATGAAATGTACTTCAAGTATACTCTATACTACAAGTTTTTTTACTGAAATGTGGTCAAATAGTTTATAATTTTCACACTTTACAGTCACATGATTAGTTCTTGTTTATTTATTTTATGATATCATCAAACTCAATATAGTTTGACATACTTTATAAGATAACATAGAATAAACTAATGTGATAGGTTCAGAAGCTGTGTCGCTTTCTATCAACTGAACCATTCCTTTCTAGTATAAAAAATAAACCTATAAAAATATTCTATATAAGGAAAGTAATACCTCATTAATAGCAGCTGCTATCAAGGTGCAAAATATAATCGCGTATGTAACATTGACATAATTATTGTACCAATGACCTGCCCCTTGTGAATTAATGTATGACTCAGAATAACTCGATATGTATGTTCGTCCTTTGCTATACATCGGAATGTACTTGAGATCTTTAAGGCTATAGTCTGGAGCGATAAATACACCTACGTGCCTCGAACAAGAGAAATGGTGTTTTTGTACCCCATTGAAAGAAGTTAAAGGGAGAAATTGTTTGGATAGATGTCCTAATGTAGTATGACAAGTTTTTTGTATGGATGACTACTTTTTGCTAGTGTCAAGCCTGCGTGGAATTATTGGCAAATTAGTAATTACACAAGATCATTACTAAGTAAAATTATTAGCCTGTTGTTTTGATGTATAATTGCTTGTTTTGAAAAATTATGATTTTTAATTGACTTAACTTTAAAGAAAATCGAAATACCATTTATAAAAAAAAATCTTCACAAATTTCAAACAACATACGAGAAAATTCTAGAACTAATGTTTACTATAGAATTTTAAAAAGTAACATTCTAAATAGAGACTGTTATAAATCAGTGTATAAGTAGTCATTATACCTTTTATAGGATCCAGTATCAACGCTTGGAATAATTTCCTATAATAATACAGTGTATTCATTTAGCTTTATAGGTTTTAACACGCAAGAATGGAAATAGGCTAAGATATGATGATACAATTTTGCATACAATATTTATTATGTATTAATTTTTGAATTTTTTTAATTGTCCATATTTCATTACTACAATATGAAAACACAAAAATACTCTACTAAAATTTTATGAAAATAACAGTATTTGTATGGGATATATTTTGTTAATAAGTATCTAAATTGTTAACCTGGCCAACTATGTATAATAATAAAGCTATGGTAGTAAATAAATTCATATTAATTAGGTATCGTCTCATAAATTAGCAGCAATACGTATGAACTTAATGGAAAATTAAAAAATAAGCGCTATAAATGTTTGCATTTGTGAAAATCATAGTTGATTGTGAAATGTTAACAAGCTCCTAGACTATTGACGCTTGGATGCGCATCAAATGCTCTCGAGGCCTATGACCTCGCATTGAATATAAAACATTTATAGTTTAAATTTGCAACAGCATATCAAACATAAAATGCAGTTTTGTTTACATTTAAAAACAGACTTTAAATAGGAGTCATTGTTGATTAATTGCTAATTACAAATATATGCACTAATTAGTATTGAATACAGATCAATTTTAATTAATACTGCCAATCACTGAGTTAAATGTATTTATAATTGTATGAAACAAAATACGATTTATCATTAAAAAACTGTTTTTTATTGGGTCATAACATATTGATTTCGCTATAAAAAGTTATGTTGGCTCTATATATTTTCGTGAACAGCAATAAATCTTTACTCGTTAATAAAAATTAAGTATTCTTAACAGTTTCCAACATCTATATTTAATTACATATAAAACCACAATTTGATCATCATTATACAAACAAACAAACAAACAAAAATACTTTATTGTGCACCATAAAAAATAAAAATTACAAAAATAACTGACGGACACAAAGAGACACAAATCATACATCCTAAACAAATTTTATTTTCTTTTACGTTAAGTTCTTAGGTTATTATTACTTTTCTTTTATATTATTCTAATAGAAACAAATGAAACATGAATTCACATATATGGGAGAAGTCCCTGGAAACCCAAACACAGTGTTTACTAGTTCGGTCAATGGAACATTGTAACTTGTAAACAATTATTTTATGCCCAAATAAACATTTTTACTTTACTTACTTTTAATATCTAAGAATACATTTCCCACCACTTTCTTTAAAACACACATAGATTATGCAATGATTTCAATAGAAACCACAGATAGTACATAGTTGCTATTGTATGTTCCTAGTGCACAGATTGTTTACAGGTGAAGTCTCAGACAATAGAACGGTTGTCATTACTGTATTTTCCCGAGCTATTGTATTTTACATACTACATCTACGTATGAATCGCGTGCTGGTGATTTTTAACACATTAAGCTAGGCGTTCACTATTCCGCATCGTACGGACCGCAATTTTTAAACAAAAAAATATCCAATGCGCTCGATTATGACCTGTGTACGTTTAATTTAAAAGAACAGACCTGAAAACTTTAAAAGATCAAGAAAATAAAGAAATAATCAGATCGTAGATGTAAAAAGTATATCTATATATTTATAACCACTGTTGTGTATTAGTATTCTTAACCTTAAAAATCTGGGATGGACCTTATAAAAGATTGATCTAAAATAGAAGTTACTAAACTAAATGATGTCATATGCAGTATAAACATTTGTCATTTTACAATAATAAACATGACATTTTAGGTCAGAATTGTAGATGAAATCATGAATAAAATGAAATCACTAATTCACAAAATTGCAAAACGTTAACACGTTCTACACATCTTGAGAATTACAATATAGATATCTTTTTATTTGTTGTGTTCTTATTAGTGAATAGGGTTGTATATCCGGCCAGTGTACTTATTATATGTATACTGTTGAAGAAAAATATAGTACGCAAAAATACTAAATTTTTAATATCGAATTCTAACAAATGATACCTCGATTTTTACTCCCCCTTCCCACCCCTGCTAACATGAGGCTTATCCTTGAAGTGAATATTTTGGTGCCCGAACGTTTCGAATTTGTCACCCCCTGCTAGACGTGACTCTTGCTTGAACCGAAGACGTACTGCGTGGTCCCTGCTAATAATAACTATAGAAAGTTGTCCACGACCACTTCTTTCCTATGAAATACTATATTTGTTTGAATTGTACGATATTTTCTTCTGGCTTTTTTGAAAAATACTATATTTTGGCGAGTAAATGTTGGCAACCCTATTAGTGAGTCATCTCACAAATATTTAGAAGCATTTCCTTAAACATTCCTGCCGTGTCTCTTTGTAATTCGCAAAGAACATTTTGTGCGACGTGTTCCCAATTCGGTACACGACTTTTATCTTTATTTTCAACTTCTAATATCGTAGATTTATTTTTATCGTATAATGTTTTCATATGAGGAAAGAGGGTGTAATATGTTTGAAATAAGACTGAATAACATCAATATAAAGAAATAACAGACCACTTTCTTACTCGGTTTACATAAATCAATTTAGGCGTTTAAATATTGATTTTTAATAAAAAAATATAATAATGCATTGCTATGCATGCTATGATACAATTAGAGGTAAATGTAGTTTCATGTTGGCCAGTCAATAAGGTTAGGTAAATAAAAACAATCTTTATATTCTCTTGACTTGATGAAGTAATTCTAATATATTAATAATTATTAATTATCTATAAAAAAATCGGTCCCTCCTCCTCCTATTTCTGATTGGCAATCACCATTTTGAAAATTTATATAGACTGTCACTACTAATGTTAATAATTCTAACCTATCTATAAACACCTCACATATCATAATCCGGCCAGCCAATTCAATGAATGAAATATACATACATACATAGGCCCGAAAAACATTACCCTCCTTCTGTTGCAGTCGAATAAAAATATGTAACAAAATTACATAATTTTATGAGGAAAATAAACACAAAAGAGAAAAGACACCTACCCGTTCTTTCCCTTATTTTTATTCAGGAAGGAATACCTAATTCAGGAAGAGACCTTGGCCTATTCAGTGGGTATAAAGGGCCAGAACCAACGATCCGTAGCGAAAGCCTTTCAACCATCATCCAACGACCCCTCTGTTTACGGATTATTGATGCTTTAAAAGATACGATGTTTTATATTTTTATTAATTTCGTGTTAAAGCTGAATTAGACGATTAAATGAAAAGAATTTCGTCTACTTCTAGCTCATTTCGGGGGTGTGTGTACTTCAGATGACATAAAATCATTATATTACCTCATATTACTAGGTCGATCGTATTGTGGAGGCATACGTTTTTTAATTTATTTTTATAAATTTGAATAAAGAAAATTTGTAAAAAAGTTGTGGAAATTAATATAGTAATATCGTAGAAGTCGAAAAGTCGTAAATTTCCCATTTGCTAATAAGACTAGATAAATGTTAAATTAATATTATGAAGAAACTACATATCAAAGTTGTAACTAATATCCTGCTTTATTAAACCTATTAAAAAAAATAAATAAAAGCCCCTTTTAATAAGTTAAAAAAAAATATTATAGCTAGAGTCTCGCTCCTCTTTGTTGGCTATCCTTCCGACAAAACATCGTAAGGTATAAACAGTGTAAAGTTTAAATGGTGATCAGTCACTTCCAATGATTACACATACACATCATCCATGGGTGGTCAATTACCCCGAAATAGCACATAGAGAAGAACCATGGACCCCGTCACTTGTGTTCTATGTACACCAATGAAGGTTTTAATTTCTGCTGACGTTCTTTGCAATATTTTTCAATTTGTAGTGTCATGTGCAAGCAATAAGTGTTAATAATAAATATGTATGTATAAATATGTATGTATGGCTTACGTGATGCGGGCAGTTCAATGAAACTTAATAACGAAAAAAGCGGTGTTCGTTATCTATCTTTCATCAAACAGTTTTACTTGCGTAAGTAAGAAACCAACCTGTATCATATATAAACAATTTATCCTCTAGCATATTGCACATTTGTTTTCCAAGAACACAAATATAGAAACTTTCAAATTTTATTGAATGTTAATGTATTTTATGTTGCACCAGTGTTATAAATGTGTCTATGAGAACCTGTATCCTTGTTACATTGTACAAGATTGCATTAAATTCCTCCAGTAGATGTTACATTCTATTCCTTTACGACATAACATCGACATTATCTCATGAGTATGATATTTACTACCGAATCTACAAGATGTACAACTTATACGAACGCTAATAAATAATTTATGTGCTTCATATACGACTGCGGAATATTAATTTAAAATACATTTTATATATTCCAATATTATAAATGTGATCACGTAGATGTTTGTGTGTTAATTACGCTGTAATTAGTAAAGGGTTCTTAATTCAATTTCTTTTTGTTACGGTTATTTGTGATTGTGTACAAGTACTCTGTGGATAGCTTTTGTTGATCTATAGATCTAGGGATCTATAGAGCAACAAAAGATCGATATGACGTGAGTGAGGATACTTTTTATGGTATAGCAGACAAGCGAAGCATGCGTTTCAACTGATGTTAAGTGACTGACCGCAGCCCATGAACATCTGCAACATCAAAGTGTCGTAGATGCCTTCCCGGCTTAAAGAAAGGGGAGGATTAATGATGGGAAGTTTGAAGAGGAGTAGAACACGATGGGAAGAGGATGGACAGGCCTCCGAGCCCCCGCTCACCGTATGAAACACAGTGCAATACAGCTTCACGCCGATCATCTGTTGTGGGGTGGTAATTTCACAGGTGCGAGCTTGGCCCAATCGTGCAATGCTCGGCTTCCACTCTTAAAAGGAAATGCCTGTGGAATATGAACAATGTTGACTATTTTCCAATAATCGATAAATCTCTACACATAAATAGGCTTTAAATATTCATGTTATCGCCACTAAATAAATATTTATTTCCTTTCAGAAACGAAAATGACGAGGAAATTCCTATTCTGTTTTCCGCTGAGGCTCGGCAACATCGTTTTTGGTTACATTGTTATTGTAAGTATTATTTCTTCTTAAAATGCTGCCTTTGTTTCCTTAACGGCTGTTATTGCTATGTCAAATTTTGCAGGCGCTCGAGAAATTAAACAATGTTTTATAAATATTTTTTTATTTTGTTATAAATTGGAATTGTGTCCTTGTTTTGTCTTTTGTGAAAAGTGTCCTTTTATTGTATGTTTACAATATTATTTGATGCTAAGTTAATTTAATGTCTGTTAAATTAAATAATTCTTATTTGTTCCGTTGTTAAATTAGAGTCCCTATTGTAATTTTGAAAACATTTTATCAACAAACATTGAAACATTCAATAAAGCTATGAGATCATGCCTCAAATGACAAAGCAAATAAAGTTATCTTTCTTTAGATCAAGCGTAGGTTGTGTTAACATTTTACTGTTAGTCATAACTATACAGATTCCCCTTGGTCTAGACCAGCGTTTCCCATTTGCCGGGTCGCAACCCAGTATCGGCCCCATCAAAAATAAGCAAAAACAACTAATATTATTTTGTAATTCATAAGAAAAATATTTTCTTATTTTTGCAAAATTGTCAATTTTTGAAAGTCAGTGAAGACAACTGTCATCTCAGTCACCCGTGACCACGCTCGCTGTAGAGCGTTCGTAACGTCGAGTTAATAGTTAAGTAATGTTTACTAAACCGCGCTTACGATCCATTAAAAAGTTTTTTTTTAATATAGAAACTACACGCGTTGAAATAAACACAAGAAAATATTTAAAAACATAACGATTATTATCGTATTATAAATTTGCGTATGGAACGAAACAGCTGCAACTTCATATCAAAAGAGCCGCAGGTTGCCGACGCCTGGTCTAGACTAAACATCACCTATGCAAATGTCTAGGTATTCATGGTAGCCACTGCGCATGAACTACCCTTTGTTAGGGTTTTATTTTATGGTGTTTCAAAGACAGGACGTTTGTGGGTTGTCGAATGCATTCGCTTTTACTAACACAACATGTAGATCAACTACCTCACCCACTAGACGTCTTAACTCTGACAACAGGCAGTTTGTTTTTTTATATATACATATTATTATTATTATTATATTTAAGCACACTAACAGCTAAAAAGCCGATGCGTGTGTATTTTGCGATTTTGCGATATGTTCAACACACTGAATAGATTTTTCTATTCCGTGGTTCAACATTTTTTATGACTACTGGTACTTTGAAGAACAATTTATATTATGTATGTACGTATCATATAGGCCATTAAACAAGAGACTGAACACGTTCTATGATTATTTAAAGCGCTTTATTTGAACTATATATGCAGCAATGTGTTTAACTAATCTGTTAAAAACATTGCTGGTGACAAATTTAATTCATTTTATTTTATATTCACTACATTCTGAATCTAACCAAAGGAACGATTTTTATAATTTAGGCTCTATTGTATAAAAGCTTATTAAGTATTATCTACTGTCCGAATTTGGCTTCACTAAAAACATATCCCATTTCTTTTCACTTTTTCCTTTATGATATTTCTATAGATATATAACATGAAAATATTATTTCAATTTCAGATAATAAGTCTAGCTGTAGCCGCATACCACGCATTTCTGCTGAGCGAAACCATCACAAGGAACGATTCAAACCATACGGAATACCATAAACACGAAAACCTTTTTGGCAAAGACAATGATACCCTTTTCCTAATCTCTATCATATACTATTTATTGTATATAATAGCTGGATTGTTATTGTTACTATTCGGGATTATTTTCACCGTCGGAGCACATAAGGTAATTATGGAATTTATTTTTTGATAGCCTTGTTAAAAATATTTTTATTCTTTTTTATTGAGATTTGGTTTTATGTTTAAGAATGATTTTAGGTTAGAAATTGTCTTTTGTATCTATGTATGATAAAAACATATGACCGTTATCCTATTTTGTATAACAAAACAAACAGTACTGGAATCTGGCTGTTGCTATGAAATCACTTCACAAAAACCTCATATAAGCTATAATAAGTATATTTTCAATATACAACCGTTTTCTATTTAAAGTTTTTGCTTCCGTGTTCATTCATTTCTTATCATGTCATAACTCTTATAACGTGTTATCTAGATAGTAGAGCTGGAGTGCGTTGTCTTTTGTAGACATCGGGTGCAAGTACAAGGTGTTATCCCACACACTTTCCTTGCTCAGGGATTGTCAACCATTTTAAAACATTTTCATTACATTTACTTTATTATATTAAGTTTAGAATGCTCATTTAAAATGATTTATTAAGAAATAGAGACATATTATATAAGTTAATTACTGGTACATAATAGACTAGAAAGCAACTCATAAATTTTATAAAAAAGAAAAAACAAACACTCAAGAGAAATCACTTGGATTTAAATTTTAAATACCGCTTACTCTATTTTAACAAAATATATGTTTTCTCGTAAACTAGACTTAATTACAAAAACAACGCGTAGATAACATCTAGCATTTAAAATAAAGCACTTTCGAACGACGCGAAATATAAACTTGTTTATTGTTTGTAATAAATTAAAGACTGCAACGTGCTCTAAGATAGTAGCAAAAAGAAAATAGCTTTTCATAAAACATGCATCGATCAATTCAAAGTCAAGACTATAAACTCTAGGCGATTTACGTGTAGATCTGAAAACTCATTTTTTGTGAATAAAAGTCATCTTATGTGCTTGCGAGTATCAATATGTATGCAATAAATCAAAAATATATATTAGTAACGCGTACAGATACAAACTTAATATCGCATTTATAACATTAGTTCTAGAACAAAATTTCATCATTTCAGTATTTTTATTCTATTAATAGATGATTAGTTATGGTGGTCACCAGTTCTAAAATATAATAAAGCAAAAAAGGTTGACCATCCTTGCCATAGAGTCGGTGAACTTAGTTGTATGTTCTTGTAATAAATAATTAACTGCACTTAGGTGATTACGTTTCTTCGCTGGGCCGATGGGATCGTCGTGAGATTTATACCAATTATCTATGATCTTTGGTTTAAATGTAAAGTAGAAGCACGATCTAAGTTTCTTTAAATAAAATTAAAAAGTAGGGACTGAAAGGTTTTTGTATAGCAACTCGGAAAGCTAATGAGTATTTTCAAGGATAAATATAATTGAAGTAAATCTGTAAAACTAACTAAACGCTACTACGTAAAAAGCTGTTTAGACTACCAAACGTGATTTATGAAAAATAAATTCGGCAAAAATTTAACACATTTATTTCATAGGTTTTGCAAAGAAAATTCACGTGGACAATTAATAATATCAAATCAACTATGAATGTAATAGGTATATTAAAAAAGGGATAATATATACAATAATTAATGGAATAATGTAAAAAGTTCAATTCGATACTAAAACAAGAGATAACAATACTTATGTTTCACCCATTAAAACATAACTATTATAAACAGATAACAATACTTTAATTAATGAGATAACAATACTTATGGTTCGCCCATTAAAACATAAGTATTGTTATCTCTTGATTAGCTTGTAGCTTCTGAATAAACATGTTTTATTTTTGCAGATAA
This sequence comes from Phoebis sennae, assembly GCA_001586405.1. NCBI lineage: Eukaryota > Metazoa > Arthropoda > Insecta > Lepidoptera > Pieridae > Phoebis > Phoebis sennae. Next base: position 11,145 of record LQNK01001402.1, read on the forward strand.
ATAGATGCTGCGTGTCATCGTTCTTCATTTACAGTTTCATCCACATTTTCCTCACAATCCCGCTGATTGTGTGGGAGACCTTGACGGCCGGATGGATTCAACTCGGACTCTTAGTAATAACTGACGGTTAGTATAATATTACTTCTAAAGAATAAATCTTGAAATTAGCACTTTAAATATTAGTACGAACTTAAATATGATAACAACAGTTGTCAAAAAATATGTTTTATACTCCCTGATTTGTAGACGTCGTTCTGTATAATTTCTTTTTGACAGGAATAGAAAATAAAACTGTCAATATCTGTGGTAAGTGACACAGAGCCACTGATTAAAGCCCACAAATTATTGTTTAATATCACTTTATATTATTTTTGTAACTGGAATTTTTTAAAGGAAAATATTTCGATAAGAGTCGTATCTTATTGAAGTGTCATTCTTTAATTCCTTCTGTGAACTCGCAATCGGCCTGAAAATCATAATACACCCTCGCCATACTAAAATAAGAACTATCTTTAAACCTTAAAATAATTAATTGGAGTAATTTTCTCTGTGTACCAAAATGACGTTAAGATACATCTAAATTCACAAAAATTTCAACGACAAATATATTTTTAATAGAGATTGAAAAAATGTACTATCTTCTAGCAAAATGAAATTTACACAAATTGTTAGAATCAAGTAATAAGCATTCGGATAGAATTAAGAAATTTGAATTGTATACTTTACATGCACAACCCAATGATCTTCCTACCTTTACCTTTATTAATTTTACATTATTCTGTTGACACAACTTGAATTCTTCACACTGTTATATGTATGTATATCATTGTTACAGTGCTCCTGATAATATGTTTATTCAGCGTCAAGTACCTGATGGAGGCAATACGAACAGGAAGAATATACAGCCGTCCGGGAACAGTACTCTACAAATACTGACCATTATCAATTGTTCATATTCTAAGCTTTAAATTATTTCAACATTGTCTCTTAGGATATTTATTGGTTTGTTTTCATTTGAGTTAGAATTGGCTTACTATACAAAATGAATTTATTTTTTATTTGTAAACCTTATATTTTGGAATATCATTTTTTTAATATACAAATATTACATAAACATCGTCTGCAATAAAAACAAACGAACAAATAACCAATTAAGAGCGAAGTTTTGTCTTTAACTTATTTATATACTGTCTCAAAGTAATCCATCACAATTTGATTTTCATAAGAAAATTATATAAAAAGAAGATTAAGTGTTTCTTTTACTTGTTTATTCTATTTATTTTATTTTTTGCTACTTGCTAGTAATAGCTTACTTGTGGTCAAACAAACCTAAAAGAAAAAAAGTAATACGTAAATATTATTTATTTTATAACGATTTTTTAATGTGTTCAGTACGTTGGCAGACATCTGATATCATATTACTGTGAAAGAGATTATATTTAAACTTTAAATCGGAAATAAATACAATGTCGTGTTAAAATTTTATAATTACTGTCAACTGGTAAGCAATGGTTACATGTAAAATTACTTTACGACTGAATGTTATTACAGCTTTCTTTTGTAATTACATTAATTATAATGTTTAACTGTAATTTCTGACGATTGTGGCGCACTACAAATAAGAAAGTACTAATTACTATTTATTTATCCTGTTTATTGTATTTAAGATTGTGTGAATGCTTTTCTATTATATCTGTTAAAATAAAATTATAAAAACGAATATTAAAGGTATTTTTATTTATTCCCTTAATTATAGTATCTTACATACTCATAATAAATTATCACACACATTACAAAGACACACAAAAAACGATCACAGTCACGCATTTTTGGAATTAACTTACGCTATAATAAATTACCCTATAAAAGCTAAACATTAATCTATTGATTTTGTAAAAGTTGGTACAAGTGGACATCATCAATTTCCCGTCTTCTCCGCTTCTTCCCTAACATCATGGGAACAACCATAGCCATGGTAGCTGGTAGCATCCCCGCTCCTACTGCAGCTAAAACTGTTGAACTATCAGGCGAATTATTACTTGCAACTAACTTCTTACGTATAACCTTCTTCTTCACCGGTCTAACCTCTGATGCCTCGCCCTGTAAATAAGTCATTTTATCCATATCCTGTTTAGACTCTTCTACCGTCTGGAAACTTCTTTCAACTTCTAACAAACCTCCGTGTGATGTAGTCATATTTGTATGAGCATCGTCTACCGGTAGTACAGTAAGGGAAACTGATTGATGCGATGTTATTGTAGGAACAGCACTGTTTTCTTCTGGGACATCTAGAGAACGATGTCGCTTTTTGTTTCTATACCCTTTTGTAGTTGATAATAATACCCACTGTCCATCTCCGTATGGAGGCCTTGAAGATCGATCGTCCTCCGGTTCAGCATCAGCATATATTACTTGTGTAGGACGCCGCATTGGACGTCTCTGCATGGACGATTGATGCAATGCTTCGTATTCATATGGGAAATTAGAAGGACGAGAATCCGTTACCACGGAATCTGATGTCCCGTAGTAAATGTTGTCTTCGTGTGGATAATGGTCATCTCTATCACAATTCGGTCTATAAGGCCGTCTGCTGTCATCAGGAGACCAAGAAAACTGTAGATTATGCAACGATTGCTGTTGTTGTTGTTGTTGTTGTTGTACAGGTAGTTTATTTTTTGTCCATGATGGCTTTGATGGTAATTCAGTATCGTAATCAGGAGGAATATGTAATTTATTATTTATGAAACCCGGTCGAGTCAGCGTCGGTTTTTTCTGGGGATAATTATAAGAGTACTTATTGGAATCGCTATCCATATCAGGATAAGAAGAATACTTATCATCAGTTGAATATTTTGTGTCCTCATCTTCATTCCAATAACTTGGCTTTTGTTTCTTCACATTAGGTTTCCACTTCGAAATTTTGCTGGATGACCATGCCACTGGTTCTAGTGTTACCCACCCATCCTTATCGTCGTACGGGTGCTTATGTTGTTTAACTTTAAGTCTATTCCACGTCGTAAATACTTTTCCATTATCGTCGTCTGCTTCTTCACCACTGATAGATGTAAATCTGTCCGCTTTTATATTCTGTTTCTTTAACTTAGCTGCTAAAGCTGCAATTGCTTGTAAGCGTTCATTTGAAAAATCACCAAGATCTTTTAGTTTCTCAAAATTTTCCAATTTTTCATCATCAGTATCCTGGGGGCCTTCATCCTCAATAAAACCTTCCTGACAAGATGGTCCATAACAACGAGGTCTATTGGGATTGGAATCGTGAACTGGAGTCATAAGATTCTTTATATACAGGTCATCATCACTTTTTTCTTCTATATCCTCAAATCGTCCCGCTTCAATTATAGTAATGGGTTCCTTCCCGGGTACATCAAGTTGAAAAGATTTCACTTTATTATTGTATCGTTCGATTTGCGTCTGGTCGTTTGGGATAGCGTAAGCTAAATAAAAGAGACAAAAAGCTAGTAACACTATCATTTTCTTAGAAATTCACTTTCGTTGTTTCACGTGTGAGCGCGCAGACGATGCGCGCGAGTACTGAGCGCCGGCGACCGCAAGAACTCACTGATATAGTTTTGATAGTAGATGCACAATAACTGCCCTCCCTGCTCTCTAATGCAATGGTAATTTCAAGTTGGTCACGACGAATGAGCGACATAATTATATGGCGATTGTCGTTTGCCGCCTTATCTTAATTCATCATCGCGTGTCTGTCGCCGTGACCTGCGACTCGGTGAAAATATTTTTCTAAGGTGAAATGATTTCTCTCAAAGAGAAATGTGAAAATCTGGGAAAGATAAACGATATGAAGTACACATTTTATTTTAATTTGTGCACCGTCGCATTGTTCATTTTGTGTAAGTGAATTTATAAGACTTCGCTTTTTAATGACTTTTATACCCAATATAAATGAGGACCTTTAAACCTGGGAATATAAATTACTCCCCGGATTTTTTAGACATTTCTTTTAAATCAATGTGGTTTATCAACGTACGTCGAAGCAACATTATACGCTAGACAGTTTTTATTAAACTGCAGTTGCTATGCTCTCTCCCAACCCAGATGATTTTAATCGTTATCGTACGATCAATTTCACTTTAATAACCAGTTAATCTCACGACAACCTCATCCAGAATGTATTAAAAGCGGAAATCTCGATTTATGTTCGTGCATCTTGCTTATACATATTTGAAATACGTGGAGGACTTGTGGAAAATATAGTTCAGTAGGTCTTTTTCCACGTCCCACATACCAACAATTTTTTAATGTAGCTGGTAATAAACTTAGGTTCATCAAAAAAGTAATAAATTGACTTACTTTTCTATAACAATAAAATAAAGTATCGTAATATTATAGAACATAAAATGCATTTAACCGTAAAGAAAAATTTGGCCAATTGAAACAAGTTCATCATTCAATTGGAAAGGTAAAGAAATTACTATTGCGCCGTCTTACGCAACATTAAAATAGTGCTTTGTTACTTTCTATTAAAGTGATGCAAATCGCTTTGAAGTTTGTTTATAATTTGATGAACTTTCATTTGAACAAATTTCGCAATATGTAAAACGATTTACGCTGAGCGTATTTTTTGTTTTTAAACCTGAATAAATAATTAAACATTATTCTTCGTTAGCCGGATTAAAACTCACATCGTTTTGCTTTATTGCCGCAGGTGTGTTAGTAGAATTACATATTTTACGCCTATCATAGGTTCCTTTTCATTCAGAAAAAAAGGATATAATAAGCTCCTATTATATTTGTTTTCTCTTATTTTTATACCAAAAATTAAATAAAAACTTATTTTTTACCTTTTCTTATTTTTATATACCTTTAAGCATAAGTAGTAATAATAAGAATTATGTATTTAGCTGGTGGCCGTAATAAATAAGTTAAAAAACTTATTTTAAACATAGGTTCAGTCCAACCACCTCTTCCGATGGTTTGACCTACGTATTGTCGTAATGCTAGATACCTTCAGCCTAACCGATAAACCTGCCTATAATAATCAAATACAATTTTTCAAATACATCGATTGATTCTGCTATTCTATGATGAGCATTTTGTACCTTGATTGCAAAAGTAATCAAGAACAAGTAAATAAAATTGTTAAGCTTCTCTACTTTCTCGCATTTGCGGATATGAATCTTACCTAGATTTAGCACAAAGAATATCTAGGCCTACTTTATTACGTTATTAGTTACGGGTTATTTTTAATGTCGTACGACAAATGTCGGCAAATGTTTATTACTTTTATGACGGGCTATAAAACATTTACTACGCTATACCTCGTTTTAAAGTTTAACTCTTTCTTTGAAAGTCTCAGATTTTTATTGTTACATGAACCTCAGTTATAAAATCAAAATTGGAAAAATAAATTGGCTATCTCGATAGTCGTGGATTTGGTTTCCAAACTATCAATGTATATTCGAAATGAAATCTCTATTTATTTTTTATGTAGATCTTTGTTGACCTTTCTTTTTTCGACAGTTTTTATTATCCTTGTCAAGAACAGAGGCATCCTTAAAAAGTTTTCTTGTTTTCTTTAACCTTAGGAAAGAAAAATCGGTTAAAAATAGATAGAATATATAAACTGTTACATTCAATAGCGCTGGGAGATAAAAAGTAATATGACCTAAATTCGTTTTTCCTGGTTCTATTCGTGACACCCGGTGAAATAACCACGAAAATTATTCAAATGGTCCAATTTTGAGGTACGTGAGATTTTTCTACGTTATTTCACCTAGCTAGCTTAACATACCTAAGGTTCAATGTATCTCGAATATATATTTTAATATGCCTATTACATATTATTAGATTTTTTTATAAAGATAATTTATGTATTTTATATTATAATAAATATAAAATAAATTTATTTAATTTATTTTCATCATAAAGTCGGATAACATAGATCCATTTGTTAGTAAAAAGTCTTATATGCTAATGTTAGTGGGATAATGAAAAAAAAAAGGATTTAAAAACAAGAAAATAAAACAAGACGTCCACCACACGACACCCTAATTATTGACAACATTATACCTACAATATTAAATCAAGCTTTCCTTTGAAGCTCAACATCGTTTCACAAAGTAGTTTTACGATAAAATCCGTGGTTTAAGCTCGTATTAAATTAAACAGAAATCGTTTCTCAGTGGAAACTGTCACGGTGTGGGAACGTTTAATGCACCTCGTCGCAACGCCCCGTAATTCCTTTATGCTTTCTAAGATATAAATTTGATTCGTTGCCATATTTAGAGATTTCACTTGCATTTTTGGAATTCGTTTGTTTAGCGATTTAAATGTTGAATTGGAAGAAAAGCGTTGCTAAGATAAACAGTTCATTCACCTTTATGATCAAAAATTTTCGTCCACTGTCGTTGTTTGGAAAATACGTTGTACTATCAACTAAATTAAAGCCAAGGTAAATATTGGTGTCCATTACGCACGGTACACGCATTCACGTTGAGGTTGTTATCAAACCCTTACGTAATGTATGTTTTTACTTTGTGCTTTCATCCTCATAGATTGACTGACTGTAGCAAAATAATATTCATCTTTATTGTGATCCTATGATTTGTGTAGTAATCAAAACACAAAATTTTCCTTAGCTCATCCCCTGAGCTGAGTTGAACAAACATAATTTCTAATACACATACCTACTGCCTTATTTATGATTAAGATTTTGTCGCGCAACAATTTATGACTTTATTATTTAAACAATCTAATTGGATTAAATTCACATAAATTAATATAAAAATATTTTCTATTTATATACTGTTTTTAATGTGTAGGCGCGTGGATTGGGTCACCCAATTCTAAACTTTGTAGTTTAACCAATATTCAAGGTATATCCACATTGTGCTGAAAAAGATTGCTTACAAAATTTGCCATCATGGACGTTTTTCCAATAAAATTATGGTCATACAATGGACAAATCATATAAGTGTACGTAAAAACGTCCACTTTCCTTCCGCAACTTTGTCCTACGGAAATGTAATAACAAAGAGGTATAGATGCTATCAGAACACAAGTTCTACCCACCGTGTAATGTATGCGTTACTTTCTCTATTCTATTGTTTCATTGTCTTTAAATATTATAAATGGGGGAGTGCAAACATCATATGTGAAGCGTTTAGAATTAATTACGTAAAAATATTTTAGAAAATTATGCAGAGTCTAGCAATAAAAATATATACAAGTGTAATAAAAACAGAACTCGGTAATAAAAGAGAGAATTCTGGAGAGAATTTCCTTGAGAGTGTTTTGTCAAACGCGACAATGCGAGATATCGCTTGAAGAAAAACAAAGATTACATTTAGTTACCTGGGTACTGATTCACAAATCGAACGTAGAGGCTTCCGTCGAAATTTGTATGAATTTTGTTGCGAGTTTCGATACTTTCCGATCGGATTCGCATTTGTGAATAGAGGACCTGTTATAGTAAAGGTCATGAGTACCATAATCTTTTCATTTAATTGTTCATTGGGTTTCTAACATATCATTTAACATTTCATAAAGGTGATCACTTAACATTACATGACCTACTGCTTGAATGCTCTAAACTAAAAATGCGCTATATGCTAAGAATAGTCTCTATTTTATTAATGTTTAATCTATACTAATATTATAAAAAAAAGATTTGATTTTTGTATGTTTGTTTGAATTGAATTGGCTCCGAAACTCCTGGACCAATTTGTCTGAAATTTTGTACAGACATTCTTTAAAACCCGCGGCCTTCGCGGATACTACATGTTTTTATTCCGAAAATCTTACGTGAACGGGATATATACCTACGCTACTGAAACCGCGGAACCTAACCTACCTACTCCCTTCTTTACTTGCTCCTGAAAATGGATAGATGGCGTCGTATTAGTTGCGTGAAATATTTATTTATTTAAGTACCTACAGTCAAAATCTATTGAATACTAGGGACGCCATACATTAAAAAGAAGCAAATCTGCTGAATACTTTAAGTACTACTTCTCTAAACTCTGCAACCAAATTAAATACACATCTAAAATATATTATTATTACACAACAAATGCATTTCACCGTGATCAATTCGTCTGTATCGTGAGAGCGGTGAAAATGTTTTTGTTATTACAAAGTGAAACCGGGCCTTGACCGTCACGACCTCAGATGTGGAGACTCCTTAGTTATTTATTTTATGGATTCGCCTTCGCTTCGCTGTCACCACGCAAAATAAATTTAAATATGTATTAGTCGACCACTAACAAATATAACTCACAAAACATGAATATTGTTCTGTGAATTATATCATGATTTAATGTTTGACAAATTATAAAATCGCTACAAACAACCAAAATACAAACCAAGAAATATCATTTAGTATAGTTTATTTAATCAATCTTTCAAAAATATATTAACATTTTAGATATTAATTGTAACTATAGTAAATATTCCATTAACATCATTTTTAAACGAACGTTTTAAAATTTAATTAGTTTGACAATTCTTTTTTTAAATTGTTTTAAATTGAAATTAAAGAATGTATTATATATTTCTTATTTTAAAAGGTAAGTCAACATAGTACAATCAATCATTCGAAAAACATTATGAAAAAAGCGTTTAAAAAAATGAAAAAATGCTTATCAATATTAACCGGGCAGCTCCATAGAACTTCTGTCCGAGCTTACACAGTCAGCGTTTAGGCAGATCGTGGAAAGTGTTCATGATCTCGTAACATTGGCGCCAAATTACGCTTTCAAAGCTTACCGACATGACGCAATTCGCTCACCGTGACCCGTTACCGGATACGTAACTTTTGGACTCAAACTTTTTTTACGTATTGACTATTATATTTTTAAACTAAATGGAGCAAAAACAGTTTATTTAAACTGAATTTAAATAAAGGAAATTATAAAATGACCAATATTATTGTTCTAAAAATCTCCTTAATGTTCTACCTTAAGGAAAACTAAAACAAGTATTTGAAAAACCGTGGAAATAAAATAGTAAGACATTTCTTTTTTAAAATAGTGGTTTGGATAAGCATAAGTACACAAATTCCAAGATAACCCATAAATATTAGGCGCAGTTAAATTTTATATTATTGTTTGGTAAAACTTTATAATTTTGAATTCAATAATATTAGGCGCTCTAAAATTATTTTTAAATACCTACTGATAGATGTGAAAAAGTAACTAAATAAAATATATGGTTGTGTTTTGAAAACAGCGCCCTCTGTACAAACTCTATTACAATGCTACAAAGTAAAATGATAAACGTTGGGCATGACTTGTTGTTGTTCTGAAGGAAAATATGCTTGTAGTTTTTAGTGTTGCCAATAGATGGCATAAAATTTAATAAGTAATATTGATTGTGACCTAGTATAGTATTATATTATCTGTGATTGTGACACAACTTTATTTTTTCTAATTGTATGTACTAGAATACCAACTGAACGCTTATTTATTTTATTAGGAGAGTATAAAATATAAAGTAGTTTTTTTAGAAGCTTGAGCTTTCATTTCAACTACATTATAATAATAGTAAAAGCTGTGGTTCATGTATATTTTTTAATTATCTTCCGGGCTTATCTGAATTACAACCTGAATCACTTTTTATTACTGTTGCGAATAGTTTCAAGGGCATAAAACTCTTATCTTTTGTCACTCATCCTAATACTTTAATTACCTCATACAAATTATCGATATTTTTTTAGAATTGAGGTACAGTAAATCTCTGACGTTTTAAAAGAACCTATATATTAATTTCAAATTTGAACTTATATATTAATTTCAAAACAATGGATTATCGGACTTTTATAGAATAAAATCGTAGATGATTGTAATACCGGCTAGGCTAGGCTATATCGATGTGTAGAGAGGGCTTAATGTGTATAGAAAGATCTACTTAGGTTTGAGAAACAAGTCTAGAAATATCATGCATGGTGGACCATGAACACATTTAGATAATGTAGGCTTTTATTAGTGTCATTTTACTTTCATCTATTGAAATCAAGTCTGTTTTCATGATATTTGTTTTGATGTCGCGATATTTTTTGAGTCCATCCAGACCATAATAAAAATAATATATCTCACATTATTATATAGGGTACAGAAATAAATGTTGAGTTGAGGCTAAAACAGTCTATTTTAAAATTTGTATATTCGGCAAATTATAATACAGATCTCTGGTACACGGTTCATAATTTATTACTATTAAGCTGATTTTTCTTGATTAGCTTCAATTTGACTAGACATAGTGATAGACACCTAACTTTATTTCATAATGTAAGTATTGTTTGTAAATGGTAGCTTAATAGCAAGGATAATAAAGATTACTGTTTTTTTTTGTCGAGATAATTATCCAAATAACGTGATAAAATATTTGCTCCATAAAATATAACATTTTGTTAGGTTAACCCCCTCTCCAACATGTGTCTTAAACAAGGTCATGAAAAATAATTAATAACCAACTGATTTTTTATTGGTTAGCTTTCATTTGCACAGTCTCACCTACATTGTCACACAAATTACCATTTAACAACATTCCTGTAAGGAAATAAGTTGGGCGTCTATAGTCAAAACGAAAATACAAAAAAACAGCTAGTTGAACAATGTACCAGCGATCCTGTACTAATCGATCGTTTCGTTAATATTTAGGGTATAATAAATACATGTATAAAAGATATTAAATATACTTTGTCTGCCGTCCCATCGGGTTATGAGAAGTATTATCTCATAGAAGAGTAAAGAAATAGAGAGTGCACATGTGCTTGCGCACACACTTGTGCACTATAATATCTTTCGCGCAGTTGGCTTCTCTCTGAAAATTGACCGCCGTAGCCGAAATTCGGTCAGGAGGAACTTTTTTTTTAGTTTTATAGGGTGGTATGTTGATAATATTGTTTCTAAATAATCTTATAACAAACAAGCCCTAATCAAACTCAGTACCTCACTTTTTATGATGGAAAACAATGCCATAACAACAACATACCAAATCCGCCGAATATATGACACTGTTACACTCCAAATACTATCAAGGTGCCATACATTACATAATTGTTACCGAAGTGCAGTCATCGCGGCCTACATAACGATTACGGAAGAGAATTGGTAGCAACATGTGGTCCAAACAAATATGTTCCGGTGCTTCATCATTGTCGCCTAGATTGTGCACGTCGACTGTTTTTGTATGAATAATATAAGGGATAGGCAAAAGAGTAATAAGAGACAATACTTTATCATGCAGTAAAAAATATTATCGAGCTAATATAGAATAATGGCTTGCTGTAATTTCAAACGATAGAGTTCATAGCATTAGCGCATATTATTGTATTATCTATTACATTAAGAACAGCTTCTTTATATTTAAGCCTAATAATAAAACTTTTGAAATTGGTCAAATTTAAACAGCATACGTAAGATTTGTCAAATTGTAATAGTAATTGGTAAGAATGAATGTTGTTGTACTACAACTACATAGAAAGAAGACAAGATCATTCAAAATGAACATTGCCATACCTAGATGTACGAGTATGTTTTCTTTACACTACATAATATTTTTTGTCAATACGCTTAAGTAAGACCCTTATGGAAAAACACTCCGTCACTAAAAAGCAACAACAATAGAACCATTAGGAGATGTCATCGTGCGTGCAAAAAACAAAAGCCGACTTAAAGAGATAAAATAGCGCACTGCACCCGTTTCTGAGCATCCTATCACTGCCCATTGTACCTGCAGTTACCATCCGGCACTCCAAAGAAATGGTCGTCTTATATCTTCTATTACTTCCTTGTTTTGCCCTTGCGCATTCCGGGGCATATTCTTCGCCTCAGTACGCGAAGAAAATGTACCCCAAGATGGATACTAACGCTTTGTTACCTAAGGAGAATCCGCCACATTTTAAGAGTGATTCCATTGATCGATTCGATAATAGTTTGAATGATACATCGCAATTTGGTCGGGCTTCGTTCCTGGATACAGCGGGGAGCTTGCTCAGCGGCGCTGGGAGTCAGGTGATGTCGAGTCTCGCGAAGGACTTCATAGCCAGGTCCACTGGGAGCAGTCAGGTTGGTTTTGACTGCATTTCGCAGGTTCGTATCGCACTGTATAAATTGCACGCATTTTTGCATGAGTCAGCTGAGGGTGACTCAGTCGAGTCATCGTAAGTTTTGATAAGTGATTGTAAGGGTTTGTTTTTATCTTTGTGAATAACAATAACCAATGAAGAATTTTAAAAAATTGTGTTTTTGTAAGCTTAAAACAAGTGACCGTTTTAAAAAATCGCAAAGTTAATTCAAAATACTTACGTGAACTTTCGGATTCTAATGTACACGTAGCTACTTATTAAAAAAAGAAATACTTTTTTCTCTTTTCAATTTTTTGTACGTTTTTTCAAATTACCTTTAATCATCGTGAATTGATTCAGTCGCAAATCTGTAAATATTAATCGTATCATGATTAATCTTTATTTATAACTCTGGTGATGGATTCAAACAAAGTCTCTCATTTATTCTTTCATAATGATATCCCAACTTTCTTTTACTCTTTTGCTATAATACCTAAATTTTGTCAGGTCCTAAGTCTGAACCTGACCAACCTGGTGATACTCATAGTACTGAAAGCTCTGGTGCTTGCCGCGGGGTTCTTCGGCGCCGGCGCCTGGAAAGGTCACCATTACGGAAGGAGCCTAGAAGGTAACTTTATTGATAAGCCTATATTCAACAATCACTTTTCTTTTTGTAATAGCTCGAAGCTCCAATCGAACATAAGTCAAATATTATTTCATTTCATTCATTCTAAGTAATTATTATGAGTCATAATGTATGGGTTTTTTAATTTTTTTGGTTAACTAGCACACATGTATTATATTTAACAATAATCAGAAACTTAAAATCATAGTAATATGGTTCCTGCTACTCAAAAACATTTAAATTATTACCAATTATTATCTATTAAACCATACTGAATAATCGCTAAACTGATACTTGAAAAAATACATTCATTTATAAAAGGTTGCCACGCGCCACATCTTACATAACAGGAAACAAACATAATAAACTCTTAAATGTCCACACAACAATAATCCGGAAGGCACAATCATCAGTTCAGTAAACAAACATCTGCCTTTTCTTCCTATTACACTATTTTAGACTTTAAATTAACACAATAGGGGATATTTTAGAATGAGGTATAAGTTAAGCCTTTGACCACGTTCCGAAACTGACCATCAGGGCTATTAGGCTAAGCCAATATAGTGCGATGCATTTTTCTCGTCCGTTCCGTAAGTAATCCTATTGCTAAGGGATAATCTGCAGACACCGTGTGTCAATGACTGTCAGATTTAGGAAAGTAAATGAAATTGTGTGCCTAAATGATGTTCATGCATTTTTTGTATCAATGATTTGAAATAAAATTTTTCATCTTCGGTGGATAGTATTTTCCACGTACGTCCTTTTCGTTGTCGAATAATATAAACAGAGATCAAACACATACAAATAACTAAGAAATTAATATTAATTCTCCACTTCAATGTTATGCTAATAATACTAGCTGATCCGTGCAGCTTCGCTCCCGTAGCATAATGTTATGTAACACCTATAATATAACCTATTTTACTCGTGGATAATGTAGCTTTCGAATGGTAAAAGAATTTTTAAAATCGGTCCAGTAGTTTTTGAGCCCATTCATTACAACCAAACAAACAAAACTTTCCTCTTTATGATATTTCTTAGATATACTTAGGTATAGTCGCTAGTCCTCCGAAACAGATTTGTGTATACAATTATCTATAGTTTACACCATTGTCTGACAGGAAACTATCGAAATGTTCTGGATTTAACATTAATTTTATATATAGATAACAAAAACGCATCATACATAACCGAAGATGAAATACTCCTATACCTAAGTTACCTAGTGGGGCAACAAACGCAAGACTACGGTTGCCTATATCGCCTGTCATGTCAGAAGCCCAACCAAGCCGCCATCTACGCATCCGGAGCTGAACTTATACTGCATGGGACAAAGCTAGTGCAAGGGTATGTGTTTTAATACTTATTGAGCATAGATAAACTATAGCCAACTAAAACCTCACCTCAAAATCGACACAAAACCGCTATCTATAAGATAATACTCCCATAGCAGAATACATGCTCATGTCACAATGCTAAAGGGTAATAAAGGTTGGTTTTTTACAAGCTTTCTAGTATTTCACATTCGCGCTGTATGTATCTACAATGTGATACTATGTATCTCCTTAATCCCAGATTTACCCATTCATTTTCCTTCTGAATTAAAAACCATGTATTTTTAAACATATTATTTATTGTCTTTTATTGAAAACACCACAAAATTACAGATAATAACAAAAGGTAAATAAGTACTTGTCTTCTTAAATTATTAGTTTTTACATGAGTATTATAAATTATGAAATTAAACACTTTATACGTGATGTAAGACTACATAAATTTATTATTGTAATTGTAACCGCTGATCAATATGTATACATACGTTTGAAGAATCTTCTTTGTTCTTAATATTGTTATGGTTTGGCACATTAAAATTTTTATATATTTTCATTGATCAACGCTAAACCTGCATTGATTGCGCAATTACATACATTTAAAAAAAACAATTCGTGAGTATTTTTTTATATCGGTATCTAAAAACAACATACAATTTTAAGTACGATTCGTGAATACGATTCAACTAGAATTTCGACGACTAAAAAGAAATTATAGTTACGGATCAGAATTCATTAAACAAAACCCATTAAAATTTCGAAAACTTTACAAGTCCTGATGGACCGTAACCTCAAAACATCGTACAAAGTGTTAAATTCCACGCAATCTTTCAGGAACAACATAGACCTGGAGCCCTACGAGAACATTTCGTCCGGCATCCAGGCGGCCGCGGCGTGGGGCGGGCAGGGCATGCCGTGCGAGCAGAGGTACCAGTGCACCTAGCTCTTCAGCATATTCCATAGAACCTCTGCCCTGGAAGATTGGACTGACGAGTTAGATGTAGGTTTTAGTCAGAAAGCTTTGGTTTAGAGAATGAATTGGACATTTTTTTAGAGAAATCAGTCGTTTTTAGTCCCAATTAAGACCTTCAAAGTCTTTAAATGTGCTATTAGACGGGCAAACCTACAATAAAATTACTTAACCAGTATACTAAAGAATATTTTACAACTTTGTATTATTCAATGTGTGTTTGTTCACTTTTGTGTTCTAGAAATAGTTCAATCCATTCTCTATGTAAAAAAAGCTTGTTAACATTAGTTACTATTTAAAATTAAGTTTTGATTTCTTAAACCGGAAATTAATGTAAACGTCAGATCATGAGTTTTATATTTTTGTTTCATAGACTTACATGTGAAAATTGTATCACTAATTAAATATTAAATTATTCACTAATATGTGGTATTTCATAAAACTGCCATTGTAGATAATATTCAATATTGTTGAAAATAATTTGTTTTAATACAATATCCCATGAAATTGAGATTTGTAAATAATAAACGTTAAGAATATCCAAGAGAAAAGTGTGTTTTCTTTCCTTTTTTCGGGAATATATATTAAGCTGTGTATTGTATTCTAATTGTTATTTTTGGGAATGTTGAAATGGGCCGCGCGATACTCTGCGTACCAAAAGGTAGTCGTCTCTACATAATAGTCTACTAGCTGTGTCTGTGCTCTGTGGGACTATGGAGGCGGGCCGCGCGATACTCCACATACTAAATTGAACTGCCCCCGTCATCATCGTCTACTTTACAGTGTATAATGAACACTATTCCACACTCTTCAATTACCTGTGCTATATAGAGCCAGCGGCTACAACCCTCGGCGTCCTCTCTGTGGGACTGTTGAGGCGGGCCGCGCGATACTCCACATACTACATTGAACTGCCCCCGTCATCATCATCTACTTTACAGTGTATAATGAACACTATTCCACACTCTTCAATTACCTGTGCTATATAGAGCCAGCGGCTACAACCCGCGGCGTCCTCTCTGTGGGACTGTTGAGGCGGGCCGCGCGATACTCCGCGTACGAGACGTAGCCGTCTCCGTCGGTGTCGTCTGTTTCTAGAGTGCGGTCTACGATCGCTAAAATTGAAAAGCAGTTAATAGTTTAGGAATTTTAATAGAAAGTAAGGTCTGAAATTGATCATTATACTTTTTTTATGTACGTATGTATAGCATGCAAGCGGAGCATGCGGTTCACCTGATGTTAAGTGACTGACCGCAGCCCACCTAACATCAAAATGTCACAACATCAAGATGTTATGCAGCAGAATTACACTCTGTCGCCTCTTACGACACCCACGGGTAGAAAAAGGGTACACACATATAACCCGTCGCCACACGGGACAAAAACGTTATTCCACATTGATCAGTACTTACCAATATACGTATCAAAACTACTAGCTTCTGGCTCTATAGGCGATTCTTCATCGGAATGTGGTTCATGCTCTAATGTATGATACACAGCCTGAAATTAAACAAATTAAAGTACAAATGATAGATTTTTTTATTAGAGTTTACTCTCATAGGCCTATGTTTGGTATATTGCAAAGTGAAGAATTATCTCACTAATAGCTGTTATAATCTTCACTTTTATTTATTTATTCACTTAAAATTAATTGAAACATTTAAGAAATAACTAAGATATAAATAATATTACATCATTATTTCCAAATAGAAAAGAGCCATAGTCTTTTAATAGGCTATTCTTATATTATACCTTTAACATTTCCAAGCCGTCCAACATGGAGTTCTTATCAAAGTCATGCGCAGAAAAGTAATGGAACTCCAATTCCTCCGGGGTCATATTGGCCAGTAACTCTGGAGTCAACTCCTGCACATCCTCCTCTATGTGCCTGAAAAGAAACTATACAATCACCGACTCATCAAAATTGATAATGAACATGTTGATATTTATAAAATATTACTGTTACTTTATGGCGTTCTATTAAAAAGTCTATTGAGCCATTAATAGTTAATCTATCGAAAGTACTAAATCGCCTGTATACAAGTAGAGCTTACACTTTCAAAATCGTTCAACACCCTTCATCCTTTTTGGTAGACTAAATAATTTTAGAATAATTAAATTGTGTACTGATTGCTGTTACTTAACCAAGTAGCAATCCAACCTTCTGGTTGGATTGATGCTTGTTCTCCTAGGGTGAACCTAGGTGAACGTAGAGAAAAAGGCTTTTGTTGTATTAAATTATAAATCCTCATTAGCTTAAGTTCAACGAATGGTGCAAGTCATGTGTCTCAATAATACAATATTCTGGAGTGATCGCCCGGGATGAAATGTTTAAAGGATTTTTCAAATTTTTATAATTCCACTGATCATCAACTCACTTAGTATCATGCAACAGTTGCGACTCCCTAGTCAACTTCTCCGTGCCCCTCGGCACGTAATGGTGATGGGCTTGCTCCACTCCATGCCCGTGTGGGTGATGTGGCCCACGACGCATGCATGCCGCCATGCTACTAAGAATTACTACGATGATACCTAAAACGAAGTTTTCAAGGTAATAGAACTATTTCTGACACACTCATTGCCCAAATCCTGCAATGATACTCAATTTTAAACAGCTCCTAAAGGACAAGACAGAGTGATATATAATCAGCTCCCAAAATTAAGTATCAATTGAGTCTATTAGAATTTGGAGTTACTTAGCGAACGTCAAAAGTCAAAACCCACTATTTTATATACCTATGTTATCTAAATCATATAGACAATACAAATCTTACAAAGATAGGAATATTTAACAACTTATTTTGTTCTATTTTAAAATAAAAATGTGTTTATTTATTCATCATGTACAGAGTATTTCGCGGAAATATTTGTATTCAGTTTTCCTGCATTGGGGTCACAAGGATGATTATAATATGGTGATACTGCTGATAAAGGGCAAGTAACGGAACCATTTGCAACGAACAACATAACAAACAAATAACCAATGTTATTATTTTTACCGGCTCATATGTCATACGTTAGTGCGTAACTTTTCGTAATAACTTATGTTTATATATTTTATTAATACTTAAATGTTTTGTCTAGAACTGAATTCTTACACAGTATACAAAGCAAACTCGTGCCAAAGACAGAATGAAAAACCGTCGTCTAATAGTTTCGTCGATTATAAATAATAAAAAAATAAATATTCCTGGACATTTTAACACAACGCCATCTAGTCCCAAACTAAGCAAAGCTTGTAC
This sequence comes from Phoebis sennae, assembly GCA_001586405.1. Classification (NCBI taxonomy): domain Eukaryota; kingdom Metazoa; phylum Arthropoda; class Insecta; order Lepidoptera; family Pieridae; genus Phoebis; species Phoebis sennae. The sequence continues at coordinate 29,359 of LQNK01001402.1, forward strand.
TATGGAAATGATATAAGATTATAAACAGACTGTCACCACCTCTACGAAACCAAACAGCCACGCGCCCATCCTTTATCAATTGACAAATTGTGCCAAAAAGATTGGCATAGCTCATACCTGTCCGTCACTCGTATACAGGGCCAGCTGTCACCCCCGGGGGTCTAACAGCGGGCGCGGGACCCCACGGAGACGCAATATTCACACCTCATTTCACAAGTACCCCGCTATTACTTTTGTAATTGGGTAGAAAATCTAGGCGGCTAAGAAATTTCGATGGGGATTAGCTCGATTGATTTATTTTTAAATTAAAATTATGATAATTCGAAGGCAATAAATACATAACTTTCTCCATCTTAGGCAGGCAGAATAAGTCTATTGAAAATTGTGATAGACTTATTGTTCGACATTCCTAAATATTGATTATGAATAAAATATTACAGAATTGCAAATGTCGAGTTGACAAGCAAAGCGCGGACGACCATCTGCTAAACGACCATTGCCGCCCAAAGACTTTAAAGGTTAAAGCAGTATATGTTCCCGGTGTTATTAATAAACGTTTAAAACAATTTGTATACTCTCATTGATAATAATAGAAATGTTACTTCTATCAACAACATAATATCACTCTCAAATTACCAAACAACAAAAACAGGTGTTATCAGCACCCTTTCCAAAAAATCTATTACGATGCAATTTCAATACATCGAATGAATTATTTATATTCGCGACCCTCTCAATCAAACTGCACAGTTGGTTCGTAAGACGAGACTGGGTCTGTTGGACCCTACTTTATATAAAATGAAGCCATAATGGAGGACAAATTATGCGCTTTGTGACAAGTGCGCTCCGTATGTCGGGGTGTCCGACACAAGCGGTTTAGATCTGACACACGACACTATAGGACCTGTCCATAGTGTCCTATAGTGTCGTATACGTGAATGAATTTGAGAAAACACCAACAATATCCATTTGGATCATACATGTTAAATATTCTGACAAATCATTAGAAAAGCTATATGGATGAATTTCAGTTAAAAATAAAATTATTTTTTCTGTTTATAGATCAGCGGTATTCCTTTCAAAACTATATTGAATTCAATTTACCCATAATTACTTTTACCCATTATAGTAAATTTATTTCTTTGTTCTTTATATCTTACATTCGTAGTTTATTCGTAACATAGACTCATCTTAAAACATTATAAATACCAAATGATGAGCCAAAAGCCATTCAATTCATCATAAAATAAAAATAACAATTCCATACATTTCCTACACTCGTTGCACCGTCCATGTGTCACTACCCACTGCATTATCGCCTTACCCTAATCCCCGATCACAATAGCCATGAGTACGGGTCATGGATTCCTTTATACCTTATCTTTGGTTACATTCGCTATAAAGTGATTATACTCGCATTAACTGTACCGCACGAGGGATACATGTGGTATAAAATGTTTCAGATAAGTTTTAGAATCATAATTTTTATTTTGCTAAATTTTTAACTCTACATTTTTATGGTTTCTTGACTTAAAAATAAAAACGGGACTCTATTGCTTAGCCTCCGCTGTCAGTCAGGCTGTCTGTTATCAAGGTGTATCACATATACTGTGACAGTTAAAAAGCTGAAATTTTCACAAATTAAGTATACCACTGTAACAACAAATATTAAAAGCAATAGTAAAATAAATATGAAAAGGTGGTCAACCTTTCGCCCGACTTGTACTTGGCCAGATTTTTATTTTTTGTACCAATAATTGATTATTGATACAAAAAAAATCTGTTTATGTAAACTTTATTTCTGAGGCTTCAGGGAAACTTGTCAGGCTGCGATTCATTTTCTACGTAGCCAAATTTTTATTTCAATGTAATTGAAGCTTCGTTATTGTATGATCAATCAACAGTCAGAAAAGCATTATAAATCATAAAATTTTGTTAGAATAGTAATGTTATGCATTTTAAGGTTATGTTGAAAGACAAAATATTATTTTAGCAATAAAACTTATCAATATAATAAATCTCTGAAAACATCTGTGCCAAAGATAGCACATTAGTATTTGATACAAAGTTGTTTTTAAAACACAGTTCATCAATAATAACAACAAAAATTTATGTTTACAAAATAGCTCACAAAGACAGATAAACATATCTAAAAATTTGCGTACCTTGGAACCTCATCTCTTCTCTATTTACACAAACTACACGCTTATTATTATTTACGATGTGTTTAGAAATCTCTCACATTATTGCAATCAAATTTTGTTATTTTATTCACAGCTACACTTTCAGTTTTCAGACATGGCGACATGATGCTTAGCGCAGGCGCAATACGCTCTATAAACTTATACCTTATATCCAAAGCATAAGATCCAAAATCATGCAGTAAATGTTAATTTCCCGCGCATGTCTTTTTGTTGACAAAAATAGTGCGCAAGTCGGACTCATACAGCTTGAGGTTTACAAGAAAATTAAAAGAGATGGCGCTAGGAGTGAAAATTCTATCTTCTTTTTCTAAGGCTCCACAGCCGCGGGTGGACTTCGAAATCCATATTTTTCCATGAAATCTAGTGTTGACATACATTTCCAATTTACTCCTCCCATACTCGCCAGATCAGGCTGAACACCGTCTAGTTTCGGTCTGCCTCTTCTTTTTGATTCATCTGGACTACTTTGTAGTAGGCTTACTTACTTAGGGGATCTAGTAGCTGACATACAAATAACATGCCCTGCTCATCGTAGGCGGTTTGATCGTGTTTATGTCTGGGTCCGTATTAGTTTGATACAATTCGTGATTGTATCTTGTACGCAATCCATCCTCCTCTAAAACAGCGCTCAAAGTCTGTCGAAGGATCTTCGAATACAAGAAGTTAATGTTCATTCTTTTTCGTCAGGACCCAACCTTCGGACCCATACGTTAGCACCGTTCTTATAAACCTACTAATATTGTAAATGCGAAAGTTCGTGAGGCTGTATATTTGATACTCTTTCATGCAAAAAGTACCGAACCGATTATGATGAAACTTGATAAAAATAAAATATGGGCTACTTTTACTCCCGGAAATGCCACGGGATCAGAAGTTATGTGGAAACCGCTGGGCGCGGCTATTTGTTTTATAAAGTAGTAGTTTTGAAGTCCTGTATAAAAGTTTGGAAAGTAAAAATTTAAGCTAACCATAATAACATTTACTAGCTAACATGATCTTTCTTTTAATATCAATGGACGTTTAGTTCTTACTGATAATCAAGGAGCCCAAATATACAAACTCATCTATTCAAGCGAATGTTTTTCTGCCAATTGTAATATTTTGCTGTCTACGGTCTACCGCGTTCTTAGAGACTATTAAGTTCTCAAAACTCAATCTAGATCTATTAAAAATATAAAAACTGTCTCATTACATGTTTACTAGTTTACTCTAAGAATCTGTATATTATGAGGAAATAAAAATATCTGCTAATACTACTAATACTAATTATTTACAATAAATTATTATCGAAATAAATTTAATTCTGAAACGATAATAAGATAATTTTAAGAAATATAATATTGTTGAGTCTTGTAAGTAACAACATCTTTCTGTTTTTATTCTGTTCTGCCTTACATATACTGTACTATAGTTAATTTGTATTTTTTCTGTTAAGACGTTGGATAAATAGATATATAAATATTCGAAGTCTTTACTTTTTCAATTACACGTGAATCCCCAATAATATTAAGACCTATATAGACAACAAACGAAGTAACTATCACCCCTTCAATTTATAGAAACAGACAAGAATACCCACTCCGTATTAAATTGAAATAGCTAAATGAAAATTCTCAAGAAATGAAAATAATTACGTCGGCCATCAATAAAGACAGACCCTTGAATGTTTTAATACATACTCATTTTCTCTCAACCCACTGCTGAAAGAGATCTTTATTCCTTTAAAGATAGGCGCCGAGTTTTCTGACATAACAACGCGATTCTTAAAACAAAAAGGTCCTAAAGTAAAGTTTACTCAACCTAATATCCATCTAAGTGCATATAAAATACGTGTTAGATTTATATGTATGTTGGTATAGTTGAGTCGTTTCAGAGTTAAATTGTTTATGTTTATAGCGATCTGTTAAAAAGAGACGGGCGTATGTAAGCGTGTGAGTATCGTATGATCAATACATCGGGGGATGCGTTATACGGAGGCTTCCCTAATGGTCGTTTTCTTACATTTGCATGCTAATTGATTTCACCACTCAGAACATTCCTTTTGTCTTATATGTGACGCAAATTGCAGCGAATTAAGTCACGGCGCATTGTTGAAGTTTAGAACAGTAATTCGAAGCTTAAGCTTAAATAGTTTATTTTATGACTATGTTCATATGCTACATAATTATTTTAAACACAAAGTTACTCAATCACCTTTTTAAGTAATAAATTAATACATTTCTAACAGTGTCCGATACTAGTCAGTGAACTGCAGGAAATAGGACCTACAAGCTCGTCCCTGTATTTTCATTCGCGTAGAAACGAAATGCTATCCTACAATATTTCATATGAAATCTGCCTATCATAATCAGAAGGTATTCTTAAAATCCATCGGGCGGTTTCAAAATATTTTTATTTAAACTTCCATTTTATAATATTGGTATAGATAAAGCTTTATTTGTATGAACTCACATACCTATGTACTAATTACAAAATTAGATCAAAATATACTTTTTAAATTCAGTACATGGATATTTAAATTATTTAACAAGCACTTATACAATAATTATAAGTGAAATAAAATTTTGATTCGAGTCTCTTTTTTAGTTTCCCAATTCTTCTTAGTCTTGCAAAAGATTCTAATACATTTCAAAGCCTCATACCTTATTAAGGTCATGATTAAAAAACTGCAATAATATATAAATCTATCCCGAATTACAATACAAAGGTTGGTATTGTAATAATTGATCATGTAAATAAAAAAGGCTACGAGTTTCTAAAACAATAGATGATACGACTATAGTATTACAATACGTACTTTGAAACCTTTTTTCAAAATTTATAAACACACATTACGGACAGTCCCGAATCCGAGATTTGTGGCTTAGGGAGGCACGGGCGTTGCTAGGCAACGGGGGCGGGCATCCCAGATCACTTTTAAACTTTCATGTCGGGAAGTTTTTAAGGTTTGCTTGTGGCACTCAGACTCTCTTACTTTTTGTTTTATATTGCTTTAAACGTGATACTGATGTACCTGTACACTGTTATTTTTTTCTTAATAGGTTTGCGTTATGGGTTGATTTTATCGTGGATATTTTTGAAAAGCCTTATATTTATTGACTGCAACACTGACGACTTGTACTCCACTACAAATCTTCTCAGAGCTAAAACTATGGAATGACTATGGAACATTCTAAATGATGAAATGGTCGTCTACTCTAATTTTATCTTTTAAAACTCAAAAACTACTAGACTATACTATACTTCTACTATTTAACAAATTCTTTGACCATTCGAAAGCTACATTATCCACACACATAGGCTATATAACACTATGTTACGGGAGCGAAGCCGCGCGGAACAGCGAGTATTTTATAATTAACAACGACTCATTTTCAAGTTTAAGGCGTGTGATATTTTTTTTAAATGACGACTATCATATCCCATCATGACATACATATAACACTGAAAATATAATAAGATATAAATATATAGCTGATCCTTCATTCCATAATGAAAATGGCATAAATGATTGGTGTGGTATAATATTGATGGTAAGAGCCATCAAACTAATTAAGAAATTGATCTACATCTAACTTGTCTGTAAAATTTAGCAAGTGACAATTAAAACCAGAGAGCTAAAGCATCATATCGTAAAAAAATGCCGTTAAAAATTAATCATCTCAACCTTGAAACCTGAAGTAAATCCCTCAATAATTCAAGGAGTCGTATGAAAAGTTTCCAAGCGTTGAGAGTGTTCTGTACAAAATTGATGAGCTAAGGAAACCGCGCTCTGAAGCCAGCTCGATGTTGCTTTTAGCCCCATAATTGGTAAGCTTTTAAGACCGCGCATTCGTTTGACGTTTACCGTTACTTGTAGGTATATTATGTACCTTTCGTTTTATGTTTCGATTCTAAATGTAAAGTCGGTAATTACAAGGGAATAATTCTATTACACGAGAATATGTCTATGAAATATTTGGATAAATTTAGGTATTTTATTTATTTCTTGGAAATTCTATAAATAAATAAATTTTGGGTATGCCTATGAAAATTTATTTTATATTATAGGCACATTTCAAGTATTTGTAAATCATTCTTGTTTGATTTTAAATTTTCCATGCAAATCGGATTATCTAAATTGGTTTCGTAGACCATGGTCTAATAACCAAAGACTATTTATATTAGTTAATAAATGAAAGAGTTAAATTTAAACCTATCATATCTTACTACGAGACGGACATTTTTATAATAGAACATTTATGTCAATCCCAACATTTCCTATACTACTATTATTTTCTGGTTCCTATTTATACTAAGCAAGTTTTCGCATCGAAACTAAACTATTTTTTTTTTTGCTGGTCACACGTGCCTGTAATAAAAAAGTTAAACGTTCTAATTTCAAATTATAGAGGGCGGCAACTAGCACGCGAACATAATTGGGCGGTAATTTTGACAGCGGGATAGGCGCGAATTTTTCTGTCAAAATATTTTTGCAAACAATTGACATTCTATTCAACACTTACTACTTCTACGCCCACATTTTTTTATAACAAAACAAAACCACAATTAGCGTAATAGTAACATGTAAATTACATTGTAAATCTAACAAAGGCATATTTAAAATCTACAGCGAGTTCCCCTATTTTTATAACAGCTCGTGATATTTACGTAATATTCATGCAAATTATTAATTGCTTCTCTCAATTAACCTGTTTAGCAAATTGGAAATGTCATGTAAATATTTGATAGCAGAAAATGACTCGAAAGGGAAGAATTATAAAATTACCTCTCAAACGTTTCGTTTCGAGGCACCAAAAAGGGTACGCTCTTAAGAGCTGTAAAAGGTATATTTTGTCCCTGTCACACGGATCAACTATTAGGCCAGGTGCTGACCTCTTTTAAGGGTCATTTCTACCCAGTCGGTGAAATTTTATGTCGTAATGGCAATTCATAAGTGTTTTTCGGAAGTTTGTTACTCTGTAAAATGGATTTGTTGTTACTGTAATAATATATAAGTAAATGATTAAATGAAACAGTAATCTTGATATTTATATTACTTATTACGTAGGTACTATGGCACTCCTGTTCGTTTTCATAATCAATGTATTGCAAATTGTTGGTTTTCCTACATAAAGCTTAAATAATAACTACCTCGATCATCAACAGACCTCGGAACTTGTGAGAATAGCATTGTATTCTTATCTATTATTATCTGTATTTCATATTTTATAATTCCACCCAAACTCCCAATCGATTAATATAAAAAGAGTGATTAATTAGAGATTCACAATAAACAAATATTCTCCAATCTATGAAATCGTTCACATCTCTCAAGCAATTCATTCACTCATCAAGAAACTTTTCACTTTTAACTACAATTTCCATCAAATCCTTAGAATATAATAAAACAATAATTAAAGGATATTTCAAAGAAGCTGTCCGATATTCGGGATGGATGGCGAGACGCCCGGAGCTATTAAAAACTTATTAAACCTCATCTCGGCCAATTACTCCCTAGTTACAAGCCCTTCACGGGAAAGTTAAATGTAATGATACAGAATTCCCATCAACGGAATGGAACTCCTTTGTTATGTTGTGTTCAATTTACATCGCTCTTATAAACACGCAAATCTTAGATATAAAAATATATTTTATCTAAACTTACTCGTATATAAAGAGGAGGGGAGGAAATTGAATAAAGTGTATTAATAAATGTAGAAATAGTGTAAAAAATAATTTAATTCTATATTTTTTAAAATGCGTTTCCATCAAGAAGTAACGATACAGTCTATCAAGTATATTATATAAAGGGATTTATACGATGGTCGACGATAATAAAATTTATATAACTAACAATATCCTTAATTATCTTTACATTTAAAATAAAATTTATTTATCTTGAATATTGTAGAGAAAGAAGATTCCTAAACGTGCTTAAAAATGCTGGAAAATAAAACGCAAATTCGAATTTCAAAAACCGTTTTTTAATTTTAATTCTACAAATGTTTATCTTTTAATTAGACATTATCTATAACCTAACAAAAGCAAAAATAGTAGTA
>LQNK01001402.1:43689-89305 GCA_001586405.1 Phoebis sennae
TACTAAATAAAAAGTAAAAATTAACAAAATGTTGTTCTGGCTGTATAATAATATATAACTTTTATGTTTCCATTTTATACACATTTTATATTGTTTATTATTCAATAGAGTGCTTTTTTCTTTTGTTACTTAGCCTTGAATTACAACATTATGAAAATGAAAAGACTAGGCTTAAAATGACATGACCGTATCTATTACTGTCACTGTGCAAAAAGCTCCAAGTTACTACCAGATTTCTTTGTAAATTAAAATAAATAAAAATAAATATGAAATATACTACATATTCTAATTACTATCTTATTTTGGTTGCATATTTAAGATTGGGTTATAGAAGATATTCATATTCTTATTTTTTTATAACGAAAGTAATTATAAACGTAACTACTTTCAATGTCAAGAATAATTAAACAATGCCACTTACATGAATTTATTTGAACAAAGTTGTGAAAAAATATTATGAATATATCATACAAAAATGTTTTAATATAAAAGTTATGGAAATATAACTTTCCTCTATTACTTACCTCAGCGAGGTATCTTTTTTTTAAGTTGAAAAAATAATTCCCATTTGACAATAGGTATGAGAAATATCTATTTGTTCTATCATACTAAACTGCTTTATAGAGTCAGAAGGTATTTACTACAAAGAGAATTAAATTTGATACAAGGCCAAAATTTTGCAATCTCATCAACAGGCCCTGTGGCGCAACGGATAACGCGTCTGACTACGGATCAGAAGATTCCAGGTTCGAATCCTGGCAGGGTCGAGATATTTTTTTGCGTTATTTAATTTAATTACATGAGCCTTGTTAAGTCATGGTAACCATAATTCATTTTATTATATTTACATTAAAAATTTATATTTATATGTAATTCAAATATGTAAAAATTACACTTACTAATTTTATATAAACTTTATTCGCTATTATTTTTTTTATGCTTTTCATAATTGAACCTTATTATCTTAGTTTATTTACTTTATAATTTATATGCGTCGTTCAAATTTGAAATTTTGTATTAATATCAATTTAAATAATGTATTTTAATCGATATAACTTTTTTTCTTTATATGATTTGTCAAAATGAGTATCTAATCATTAAATCGTGTAAAATATTTATGTCGTCATTTAACAACAATTGGTTTTCTTTAAATAAGTTAAAAATTTTCATTAAAGAATTATTTCTTTTTATTTCATTATTATTAATGAAATAAAAATGAGACCCTTACATATTTTAAAACCATTTGAAATATATAAGTACTTATACTTACATAACCCGTGTAGTGACGGGTTAGAATACGTCGCACCCCATTTCTACATGTGGGTGTCGTAAGAGGCGACAGAAGGAAATTATGCTGCACAACATCTTCAGCAATAAAAGAGTAGAAGCCGAGCATTGCACGATTAGACGGAGCCTGCACCGGTGTAAGTGCCACCCTCCCACCAGCGAAAGATCGGCGTGAAGCAGTATTGCACTGTGGTTCTTAAGGTGGTTGAGGGCCCGGAGGCCTGTTTTCACGTCCCATTCATCATCCTATCCACTACTTCTTTCCCAACTTCTAATCAATCCTCTACTCCCCTCCCAACTTTTTATCAATCGTCTCCTTGTAGGCTGGAAGGAAGGGCAGGGACCCCTTCCTTCTAGCCAGCAAGGCATCTACATCACTTTGATGTCGTAGATGTTCATAGGATGTCAGTTACTTAACATCAGGTGAATCGCATGCTCCGCTTACCTGCTATAACATAAGAAAATGCTTTAAATACTCAAAATCTCTTACTTCTTACATACACAAAAATCTTCGCGCACAAAAAATGATACACAAAATTTTAAACATTTGGGCCGGGAATATGATACTGATAATGATATTCATAAACTATTTTAAAGGGTTGATCATATCATTAAACATACTTATTCATTATGTTATTATCTTTCATCTTGGATATTATACTGTCCCTTTATTTGAATAACCGCAATAAAGTTTATTCGAATGATAAATTATTTTAAAATACAAGTATTTTTTTATTATTTTTGTTGTTTATAAGATGGTATAAAATCTTAATGTAATATAAAATGATTGATGAATGATGGTATAAAATGATAAATATGTTATTAAGTATTATCAAGTTAGGTTAAACTTATGTAATTAATACAAATATTAGCCACCTGTAATGCATACAATTCTATAAAATTATTATGACTACAAATAAAATTTTAAAAAATATCAGTGTAGTTACACAATATTTTAAAACAAAAACCTTCAGGTGACAAAGACTGTATTTGTTTTACTGCCTGAAGCGAAACCAAGAACTGAATAAGCATGTCAATGTTATATGAAGCCATAACATTTCGTTCAAAAGATCCACGTATTTATCTTACATATAACACACTTTCTAACTCTACCTAAAAAGCACAAATATTTTGGACGGAATACATATATTTATTTTTATATTATTACAAATAAATAATATTAAGCAAAGAGAATACCATGACGGTTAAAGTATCTTCAAATCCTCACTATTCTCTAATATATTAATTGATAATGTAATCATACATTTCATAACAATTAATAGCAATAAGAATTATTTTCCAAACCGTTGAGGAATGCCTAATTTAACTGTGTTTTACTCGTATATAGTGTCAATACAATATCAAGAACGAAAAACGCTAACTAATTAATTTAGTTAGCGCTAAAATGAAACAGCCTTAGTTTTAATTTTAAGGTGTCCGATGTTGGTCAACCTCATTCTTCAGAGTTTAGTCGGTAGAGCCAACACATTGTAGTGCGCTATTCAAATGGCTTTAAATTATTCATTTTAATTTCGTCGACTAGCCTGAAAGGATCTGCTACGTAAACAGATCCTCCGACCAAATAAAAAATTGTGTTACGTCTCAATGAATATAGACAAATCAAACATTTTTCAATCTATAGTTATACATTTTATTCATATAAGAGTATTGAATCCATTCAATCAATTAACATTATGTATTTTTTTATTTAATCAGAAAATGTTTTTTTTTTGTAAAAATAAGAAATAATTTATAATTAAAAATAATAATAATTAACTATTTCCAAATTTGGGTACATGTAACACTAAATATCTTATGTATCAATGAAGGTGAAGACGAAGCAAAATTTAAATACTTATTGAACAATAAAAAAGTTATAAATCACGGAGGAAAATTTGAAACCGTCACATTTTTGCTCCAACAGATATACCTCAAGAAGTTCATACGTGGTTTAGTATTTTGTAGAACAAAACATGGTACAATGCATAAACTTTAAACGCTAGAACGACGAGAAACCATGGGGACAATAAAACAAAGAGAAGCGCTCCTAGCCCGAAGCGGTGTGACGCACCCCTAGCTCAACTCGCGGCGGCCAATCGCAGACGAGCACGGCTCGCCGGGGCCCGCCCACCGCCGCCCCCGTCACTCCACTGCGACTCAACGCTGGGGATGAATGAGACGCAGCATCCCTATAAAGATTTTACATCGATTACGGGGATACTGAAGTGAGCCGTTTCGCTCTCGCTCGAGGGCGGCGACGTGATATCATCTCGCGCAGTCGCGAACAATTAGTGCGCGGGGCGGCGTGTCGGCCGCGTACCACGTCACTATAATGTGGTTAGTCAGTGAGCGTCGGGGCCGAGCCGACGGCGACGGCACGGAACACGACGTCAGGAACGCGGGCGAGCCGCGCTACACGATCAGCCAGCGCACCGGCCCCAGCACGGTGGAGTTCAAGAGTGCGGCGTGCGCGGGGGCCGGCGAGCCGCCCGCGCCGCCCTTGACCGCGCTCCCCGACCCGCAGCAGTTCAACATCTTCCCGGCCTTCTTCAGCCGCCAGCTGAACTTCAGCGGCAGCCAAGGTGGCCAAGGCGCCAAGATCATGGAAGAGCTGCGGCCGAACTTGGTCGGCGGCTTGCTCGGAGTCCCTGGGTTATTAGACGAACATCAGCATGATGCGAAGTTCCTACCCTCTGGCGGGGAGAGTAAATACACGCCTGATAAAGGGCGGAAATGCAGCAATGCGTCAAGTTCCTCTGCTGAAGAGTTCGGCGGGCTGTATGGCGGTGAACATGCAGCAACGCCTCCAGCGCCTCCTATCAGCCGGTCGTTACAGGACCACTCAGGTACTTGTGCTTAGCTTAATACTTACGTAACAGATGACTGCATGTGTCAAAAGTAATGTTTTTCTAATTAATATACGATTTACTTTATTAGGCACCACAAAATCAAAACATCTGACATCGAACATGCTCCTATACCCATCTACCGACTATACAACCTCAATATGTATCTATCTCTAACTTAACTTATCAGTTCTAACTTTACATTATAACCTTCATTCTTCTTTCTTAGAATCTCCATTCGTTTCACATCATTAGAATTTTTTTATTTTAACATAACATCATCATTGTTTTCATTTTTAACCGACTTATTCAGATAGCAAATAAACAAGATCTTTCAGTATTAACTAATGTATTAATTCATATGAACTGATAATCACTGATGTGTGTATCAACTATCAACACATAATATATATTTATTAAATTAGATGTTAACTTATAATTATAAACAATAAACAAACATACAAATTCATTTTAACTACACCTACAGAACAACAATATGTGATAAATACAAAAGGCTACTCATTCACCAATAACCTCCTCGATTTAAATTGTTATTCAATTATTATTCTTGGCATTTAATAAGACATCATTATCAGCCAATTAAAGTGAAATCATAAAACTTTAAGACAATAGTTATTCAAATCCTTGTTATTGCTGTACCCCGCTGTACGAGCAGCGTTACAGCCTTCATGGACCTACCATTATTAGAAAAATAAATTTTCAAAGCATCCGCTAGTTTCGAAGATAAGTGCATTTAAATGATTACGCTTTATAATATTAGTACCTATTTATTGTGTTTATTTTTATTATATATATATAGGTAGGCCACATCTATTTATATAGAAACCTTATCCTTCTTATGAAACTGTGGACATGGAAACAGTAATAATTCATTTTAATTATCATTATTTAAACCAAATGATAAATCCACATATGTATAGAAACGAAGAAGTAGGATGATAGACCCTAAATGCGAGCGAAACCCCGGACAGAATCCAGTCTCTGTACATATACTAAGCACAAATAGTATAAATACTAAGATGAAAATAGTAAAAATATATTTATTATGAAACTTGATAATTGACCGGGTTAAATATTATTACTGGATAGAAAATTTAGTTTGATCCAAAATGATATAATAATCTTGATTTAAGTATTACTTACCAACAGGATATCTAGTATAATTAGTTTATTGAATTGTTTTTCAGTTAACATAACGTGTTATTGTTATTATTGCAGAATCTTTTTTTTTTTATTCTTTACCTGATGTTTATAAATGTAATGGTAATACGTTGTTATACACTACTAGCTATGCCCCGCTGAGTCACTTGCGTGGTAGGATTATATGTATTGTTTACTAGAGAACCTGTAATATACAAGGATATGTTTTTAAGTTTTATGCTGTAATTTTGCAGAATTAAGCGATGACAAATAAACAAACTTATAAGTACAGACATCGGTGATACCATACCAAGAGATTCTACAATTTTTATAGTTGCCCAAATTAGGTTTTGATCCTAATAGCAAACTAAATCTTGAAATTTGTGTTAAACACATGGTTGGCCACATATAGTTTGATATTAATTTAACCATTCTACATTAATAACATTCTATTAACATGATGAAATTCCATACTTATTCTACACGGATATCGGGAGATGGCTAGAAAAAAGCGGTGAGAGAAACCTCAATGTGCCGACCTCAAAGAGATAGTATGCGGGCACGAAAATGATGTTTACGATTCCCATGCCATAGAGTTCATAGAGCCGTCGGTCACGCGGCTGAAATCTATTGAATACGATTGTTTTTAAGAACGCACCTCTGTTTGCGCGTGTATGGATCAACAATTGACTTATTTTAATATATTCATTAAGATTATGGATATTGATAATATTATATATTTTATAGGTAATGTTTTATTTTGGATTGATATATAAATCTGTCTTTAGATTAGATACGACCTCACAGTCCATACAAAAAGAGATTTAGGTAAAAAATATTAAATCTAATTAATAAAACATAGCCGAATAAGAACGCAAAGAAAGGATTTGTCGAAAGTGCAAACATTTTATTATTTTTTTAGTACAATACGATGACATATTCCGGTTTTTCATCGTATGCAGCAACTTTGTATCTGCGTTCATTCCGCAAAAATTAATTCAATGTATTGAAGAGAAATTATTCTAAGATATTAATTATAAACCCAAGTTCTACCATAAGTAAAATTTTGAAACTAATTATTATCAATTTCATTCTTTCACGCATACTTTTCAATTCAAAACAAAGTTTAACTTTACTACACTACAAAAATTATAACCTACTTTAGTACATCTTCATTCTTCAGTCATATGTAATGACTAGCTGTTCCGCGCGGCTTCGCTCCTGTAGCATACTCTATCTATCAACGCACAGTCCAAACTGGACGGATCGGGGTGAAATTTGGAATGTAGATGTCATGACATAAGCATCCATTAAAAAAAGGATTTCAATCAAATATAAAACCTATATTATTCAGGGATAACGTAGGATTCCAACAGTATTAGAATTTTTGAAATCGGTGTAATCGTTTTGGACCCTATTCAATTCAAACAAAAATATCAAAATTTTCCTCTTTATAATATTGTAGATAACTTGCAAACTATAACAATAAATACATCAATTAATATCAAGCTAAAATAAGACTACATTGAAAAAGAAGATTATAATGATAAGTAGATCCTTAATGCATCATGTACTTCAAACTTATTTTCACAAAGAGCTTTCTCAATTTTAAAAAATGATCCTTATCTTTTAAGTAAATGAATATGAAACTATCCTTCAGTATTTTATCGACACATTCTTATGAGGATAGGATCTAGAAGTGGCAAGCCACACCGCGGGCGGCAATTTAAAATTTAAAAGACAGCAAATTCCTGACAGACGAATCAACCGCTTCGTTTTTTTTCACTGACCTGACTCATATTCGGATGATAAAAGATAAATACGGTCAAAATGTCGCCTCCTTGTCGAAGTCGATTAAAAGTAGCAGCTGAAAACGGTATTTTTCAGTTTCAGATCCGTCCAAAAAATTAAGATCTGAGGTTGATTCTCAAACGAAAGTAAAAACAAACATTAACTTTTTGAATTCATGATCAACACAAGTAACACTTGGGTCTGTAGTTCGAGATTTTTTTATGTCTTGATTTTTACCCTTTTAATATTTTTTGATCAAACAGACTCAGCTTTTATATGTTGATAAAAGAACAAATACCCTTAATTAAATTTAAGTTGTGTTCTAATAAATGCAGTTAAAATTAAAATATTACATATTAAACATACATATTTTATTTAAATAGAGAGATACTAGCAAAATAATTTTGTAATTTAGATATTTATATTGTAATTAATATTTGCATGCCTAGATTACAGGCAGAATGTGCAAAATATACTAATTTAGTAACATCTTATGTCACTACATTCAGCAAATAAAGTTATATGAATTTAAATTTGAAAAAAAGTTGTTGGGAGCCGGTTAAAAAACGGATAAGTAGATGTCAAAAATAAAATACAAGTTTATTTATACTTTTTCGTGCTACAACTACACTAAATCAATTAAATTTTTAGGCAAAACGTTATATTATTGATAGTTTATAATTTTACATAGTTATTTTAAATTATTTGGTTGCCCAGTTGTCGAAATTCGACCATAATAAATTTAAATTTAATTTATTTCTATGTCAGTACTCTATGTCTATGGACAAAATGAATAACAAAATGCATGGTAGAGTCGATAATGTTTTATTTATTGATTTAATGTTCTTTATAAGCATTAATATTGAAAAATATTAGCGTTCTGCACTTGTCCTTCACATAAACATAAGTGTGCCAAAGAGTTGAGATAAACAAATATAGAATAATATAGAAAAATATAATAAAATTCAACTAAAAATTAATAAATGTTTATTGATAGATACGTTATCAAACAAGACGTGCACTTATTCCTACGGCATACAATACGAACATACTAAAAATATCTATTTATAAAAACGATTGGTGCTAATTATTTTATTTTATTTTTAGAATAAAAGCTGTTGACGTGACAAAATATTTGAAAACATTGCTCTGATTTATTTATATGTATACTATCAGATCACAAATTTGGGAAAGTCCTCTCAAGGCCCTGTGGCGCAACGGATAACGCGTCTGACTACGGATCAGAAGATTCCAAGTTCGAATCCTGGCAGGGTCGATGTTACTTTTGTTTTTATTAGTTTCATAAGTATCACTGCCTATGTAGAATGAATTTAAAATGTAAATTTCATTGTTAATAACTATAAAGAAGAGATACAATATGGATAATATTCATTTATACCCGTTGTTGCGAAACGGATAGGACGGACGAACAGAACGGTCGCAGCCAGATGTGATGTCAGTGAATTAAAATAGTAAAATTTGACAAAATTTTTCCAATTCGTTTGTTTCTTTAAAAAAAAGCCTAGTTAATGTATATTTTGCTACACCATTGTAAAATAGAGATTTATAATAACGAACTAATATAATATAATAACGAACACACCGAATTTTTACAAAAAATCTGACATTTTGACTTAAGATTTTTGGAGTGAAACTAAGGTTTTTTATCAATAATTTATTTAAAATAAGCATAAAAACTGTTTTTGTAATCAAAGAAACAGTGTATTTAGAACATATAAAGGCAAGTATCCTAAAAATTCGTAAAAAAGAATATATTTTTTGTGGAATATAAAAATAAAAAACCAATATCCTTATTTTTAAATTTTTTCATACATTTTGAGGTTATATGAAAAAGTGTGAATACAAAAGTTGTAGATCGTTTTTTTATCACTCAAATTTCGGATTTGTGTACTTTTGAAAGTCACTCTATCTCTTATTTTACCTCTCGTAGACGACATTTTTTTACAACTCATTAATTTATAACTAAAAGGTGACTTAAATTTTTGATTAATTTATTTATGAAAATTTTTAAATTTGTCAAGAATTAGCTAAGTTAATCGAACCGTAAATGCACTGTATTACAATTATAATGCCTTCACAAAATGT
This sequence comes from Phoebis sennae, assembly GCA_001586405.1. Lineage (NCBI taxonomy): Eukaryota > Metazoa > Arthropoda > Insecta > Lepidoptera > Pieridae > Phoebis > Phoebis sennae. The sequence continues at coordinate 52,881 of LQNK01001402.1, forward strand.
TATTCCAATCTTATTCAGCTTTCACCCAATTGAGAACTAATCAGTACAAATAGGACATTGCAACTAATCATTTCGGACACGTATCTATCCAGAATATGTACGTATTACAATTCCAATTAGAGTAATATTGCAAACAATCGGCCCGAGGCCCGTCATGAATACGAAATGTCGCTAACGACCGCCCCCGGCTGAAGCCTGAATTTTCAAGCGGAGTTGAATACATTTGTGCGTGCGTGGATGCAGGGACAAGAACCACGTTTTGAAACTATACAGTTAAAGTATAGAGAGATAACGGTGTATAATAAAATTGGGATTGTATTGTTGCAGAGTCAGCCTCGACTTACGGCCGTTTTCAATAATGTATCAAAGATTATAGATAGATTGTAATCTCAGATTATATGACATTTGATTGTCAAAAGTCATACCAAAAGCTATCCATCGACAGCATATTGAAATCAAAGTAAGTGCAAATACATAGATTTGCCTAACTTTAGTAAGCAAAACAAGGGATAGGTAGAATATTGGAAATGGCCTTTAACGTATAGAATCTCTGGCCCCTGATAAACGTTTTGAGTGCACAAAACTAAACAACAATGCATAAATACCAGTAACAATTTCACACAAATATACATCGTAACAAATTTTCGCATTTATAATATTGGTAGGATTAATCAAATTCTAAACATACTTCCCTAGGAAAGCCATCTTTAATGAATATGAATATTGACGCTTAGAGGCCAATATCAAAAGTTACCTTACATGATGTTTAAAATAAGTTTTTAAAGATTTACACTTTTAGTTTTGTAAGTTAAACAATGTCAAGAAAGCTCAAACAATCTAGCCGGGTAATTTCACATTACAAATGTAGGTAGATACTACTGTCTGTCGCTATAAGTACTTGTGGTATACATCGACCTAGTCACGTCCACGAAGCCTCCAACAATGAAGAGAACGTGCAGGCTATAATAAATGAAGTCTTTGTGCTCACGCTCCATACTGAATAGCGATCAACACGCCAACCAACCTTACATAATTAACATTTGTGTTAAATAAAATTAAACAAACTTTATAAACTGAAATATAGATCACTATTAATATCAGATTATTTTTTGGGGAATCGAAAAAAAACAATTTCTTAAAAGACATATTCATTCATGAATTAACATAATACACAGTTTCGTTCCGATGTACAATTTTATACTCAGGAATCACGGGCTCAACTTGGACGAAGAATTTTGCCTTCGTTATTGGTTTTAGTACGTATCGGTCATCTTTCTGTTTCTTATTTCTTTCATTTGCCTCATTTTCTTTTTGGCTCTCACTTGGAGATAAATTCGTCAATGGTTTCTGCAACGCCGGATTTGAAATAATGGGACTAGTTGTTGCCGTATTATAACTATTACTATTGGGTATTTTTGATGGTGGCTCATTGTAATGAGGTTCATTCGAAATGTATGGTGGGTTCTTATTGGACAAAATTCCTTCACCATTATTGATATGAACTGAAGGAAAGGTATTTGCATAACCTCCTGATGCACCTGGATTATAATTATATTTATTATATTTATTATTTGTCTGTAAATTTCCATTATTCGGCTTATTCCGATTGTTGGCAGCATTTTGCATTTTTATTTGATCCACAATGTTATTGATTTTCTTTATATCGTTCATAATTTTGGTTATGTTTGCATTATTTTGAGAATTTGTGTTTGTAATAGGTGTGTTTATTTTTGGAATATTCAGACTAGTAGCTTTATTGTTTGTATTGACCTCATTACTGACAAACGCATTAGATAATCCACCATTATCAAAACTATCGCCATTTGTGAATGGAATTCCTAGGGTATTTGGTAATTGGTTACCAGCATAATTATCATTACCATTGGTAGAATCATCTCCATAGTAATTCCTATTGTTCAATCGATCTCTCGTTCTTAATATACCCTCTGGCAATCTCCAATTGTTATTATTATTACCAGGGTAATAACTTCCTGCATTTGAAGGAATGTTTTGAACAACACGTGCCATCTGGTTATTTATATTTTGGTTATTGTTCGTATTTTGATTGCCATTCAATAATCTATCTCGACCCCTCATTAATAAATCTAGGAGACCGGCGTCGCAATACAAATGAAGTTGCGCTGAAATAAATATTTTTGTTTAGTATTTTCTTGTTTATTTTCCATATTAAATAAAATACTAAACGTAACGCCGTGTTAATAATAATGTAAAATAATGTACGCATTTATAATCTTTTAAAAGTATTTTATTCAATATTTTTGTCATTACATAGTTAAACATTAAGCTAGATATCAATATTATTTCTTAGGTACATTAAAGGTTTAACTTAATTAACTTATAAGCGAAAGAACTGCTGTGAACAGGCGAGAATAAATTATGATTAGGATAATGTTACCTACTGAAACATCAACAATATTTATTCTTTATTAATATATATATCTTTGTGTCGCCATTTTATTTCAAACGTTGCAATCGTAAATAAACATCAATGTTTATATTTTTATCTTACGTTATTTCTTATTAATAAATAACAAAAATAACTTACCGAATATTAAATAAATAAATAAAACTTTAAAATATGTTTTCATAGTCACTGACACTATAACATTCTACAAACAAATAATTATTTATTTACACAGACACGTGTACTGCACCATTCTATAATACGAACTAACGTGAAACTATTAAAACATCATTAAATTACCGTAAGAGAGTCATTTAACTTATATTTAATCTTATTATAATCGCTAAATATATGACGTTTGCAATTACACAGTTATTAGGAAAACACTCATAATAGTAGTTCAGGTATGAAGATGTATTTAGCATTGTCAGATGTCCCGACTTATCTTTAATGACGTCCGACTTCCATGAATCACTTAGTACGTTCTTTGTAAAAAGAGATTTTTTAAATTAGGTTGCTTTTTTATTCTATTTCAATAAATACTTTATTACAGAAAACTTTTTACAATGATGGTGTAATTATTTAAAAACATTATTCTTCTACTTTTGTTTCAAAAGACCTAGTTAACCAAATATAATACAAATAGACACAGTAGAGGAAGTCAAAACAGCATAGAATGTAATAAATATACGAAAATATATACAAAATAAAATTTCAAATTATTTGCACGTATAAAATTTTCATAAAATATATTATTACATCCCGATTAGTTTTACTTTCCCTTCTGATATTTGACATACTTCACCTGTTAATACTATAGTATCTAGAAAGTCAATAGGAAGTACAGATACCTAAACTGTACCTTCTAATAGTTCCTATTGATTAACAAACTTTTGTAATTTAAACTTGTGAGATGAATTATTATTCATGAAAGCTTAAAATAATAATACCTGCTCATATTACATTACAAGCAATTAGTAAATCACTTTATTATAAATATTTTACGGTTAGTTTTATTCACGACCCGTTTTACCATTTGTACTGGAACACGTAATATCACACATTAGTAAATGTTAGATCATGATAAAGCAAAGATTCCCAGCTAGAACCGTGAAAGAAAAAAAAATCTTACGAAAAAAAAATAAATACATCGTACATCGTGGTCTTACAGAAATGCTATAATTTCTTCTTTCAACAAAATGATAGTCTGAACGTATAGCTCACTGAAACATAATCTTATTCGGATGAAAAATAACAATTACGCTGTAAAAACTGATATTTAAGACATGCTTCTTATCGCCTATACAAAATGTTAAGGACATGAAACTGTTAGAATACGATCTTCCGCGAGAATTACATGGTGATTAGTGAAACAGCAGAAAAACCGCACATGTCACCAAGAGTAACACAAAACGTCAAAAGGCAAACGGACAGGATGCATGGTCATGAATATTTCTATTGATTTATTGTTCTCTAATACGTGACGCGTGGCGGCCGGCTGCCATTTTGATACCCTTAAATGTATATTGTTGATAGATTGTATGAAATGTTTGGGCGTAAAAGATGCACTTTACGTTTGGAAAGCTTTGATAGAGGATTTAGGATAAACAGCTGATGGTAAAATGCGCATGACATTTAAACCAGATTTATGCATTACTTTATCCAAACACAAAATTTCTTAGGTAGCGGTAGTTATAAAATTTTTGAAACCATTCTTAACCTCTACCCAAAAATGACTTGCCGTTTCTTGATTTTAATTATAAAGTTACACAACATAAGTGGACTTGAACATCACAAAATAATAAACATTACATAATTAATTATTACTCTCTATGAAAAAACTGAAAAAATATTACATTATATTTATAGCACCAAAGGGTAAAACATTAAAATAAAATAAAAACTTTCCAAAATTTGTATCTTTATCAAAGAAGAACCATACATATTAGCAGAAACATTTTCAAAAACACCTTACCCATCCAATAAAATGCATAAATAGTTCATAATAAAGTACGCACTCGACATAATGGAGCCGTACAATCCGTTAAATCTATTGTGATCACGCGCAAGATCAGCTGCCACTCCAAATGCAACAAATGTCCAACGGGTTGAATAAAAAAATCGGTAAAGTTATTTTAATGAGCAATTGCTTATGGCAATGCGCTAAAAGTACGTGTTAGAAAAAAACATCTTTTTACTTAATATTTAATATTAATTTTTACTTGGTACTAGATTGACCGAATTCGGGTAAGAAGATTAACGACACGTTGTGACTGCATTACATATTTAATAAAAAAAAAAATCATAGACAAGTTTAAAATGTTAATAATGAAATCTGTAGATATAGAACGTTCACTTTTGTTAAACATAACTAAACGTAAAACAGTGTTATGTTTAAAGGAAATAAAAAAGCTTAAAAGTAAAAAATGGAGAACAGGCTTTCGAACCAGCCAATGGGGAGTATGTTAAACCCCAAAATCCAAGAAAAATATACAAAATTTCAATCAAACAGTCCATCAGAATGATATCAATTAAGATAAAATTGAGTGGGATTGTCGGGATTTCGTCGATTAAAACTCTATTAGTGGCATGTGATAACATATGGAGCCCGCTCGAGGGGTCCGGCGGCCGCGGGGTGCCAAACACATAATAGACTTCAAGACCTATTATGAATTGCGATTTCGAGAGCATGTTCAATTGAAATCTGTTTTTGGAGGAGTGATTTTATTGGTAGTGTTTGCTTAGATTGACGGCATTTTAAATGTAAGTTTTGATAGATAGAGACGGGTAAAGTTGATAAATCAATAACGACATAATTAATCTCTACTTTTTTATATTTCTGTAACATGAACATATAAACTAAATATACGGTAATGATATAACCTTTAGTAATAATAGAACATTTATTAATATATTTCTCACATATATAGAAAGTTAGCAGGAGTTATCCTTCATCAAAACTTGTAAAGAATGTATTCTCAGATTTTGAAACCTCTGATATTTGTTTTCACAGTATACCGTCACGATTTAATGTTATCCATAACAAAGATTTTATAACCTGAAATAGGAGACCTTTTCAGCCCTGAAGAACCAAATACATAGACCTAATACTTTTTAGCAACATGTTTTCTCTAATCAGCTACGATGAAATATTTTAAGTATAGAATAACAATATAGAAAGCATTTTTATTATACACTAACATTTGTCATAAATAATATGTATTTAAAAGTAAAACAACAAATGAATGGATTACGTCAAACTTAAGTACAGGGATGCAACTTTTACACTTTCGTCACCCGACACCTCTCGCCGCCACAGATGGTGCTTTTATGTCAATCGTCATAATTAGGGGATTAGGGCCCCCTAATGACATGTTACATTGAATGTTACACCCCGCACAAATGTTCCCTTCGCAAATATTGTGCACTGACTTGTCGTAAGTCACTTGATTGTGCGAGGGTAAAAAATATTTGCGGAAAATTGGGTTTTGTACAAAAAACGGAATACCGTTGAAATACATTTTGGAAAACTAGGGAATAGAACTAAGTTTGCTTAAATATTAAATGAAATAAATGCGATAGTTTTTGTATTCGCATACTGTATGAGAAGAATTTTACAATGCCGCAAACAAAATAGTTTATTTTGCACGTTTAAACGCTCTTATCTTCAAAACTGCCGCATCTCCTTTATATTTTTTTTACTAACTTTTAAACAAAGGTAAATCTGCATTTTAGCAGATTCATCTTTGTTTACGGGGGTAAAATCATTGGACACGACTAGTACATAAGATTTCAAACATGAATTTTGGATTACAATTATTTCGATCATACATCCCAAATTTTTCTATTTTTTGAACAATTATTAATATTCAGAATGTACTATGATAAATGATATTGAAAAGAAATTATTATTGGATTCAATTCTTTATTGCGTAGTCCTTCATACAAAAAACAAATTTCACCTGCAAAACAGATTCACTAAAAGGACTGTTACCGAAATCCATTAAGAAAAAACCACAGCGACAGAGCACAACACGTTAATAGCATCAAAAAAATATGTCAGCCAAAAAACGAAACCGATAGCCATCAGAGCTTCTAAAACGTGAAAAAAATAGCTTTTAAACGTTAAAAGGCCCGTTTACCGCGGACGCAAACACTTAGCTCGATGTTAATTAATAAGTAGCTGGGACCTCGTCAAAGGGAATGCATGAATACTTGCAAACCGACCTCCGACGGCGCTTTTAAAATTTTCCCCTCTTAATCCTGCCAGAAACCAAAGTTAAACTGATTATAACCAATTTGCGACTTTGAACTTCAAGTATATTTGGTGATACATATATAATCACAAACCAAAAAAATTATAGTTGTTTCTTTTATTCAATAAAATGATTCAAAGTATTGCGTAGAGGATTTTTTAATGATTTTTTGATGACATAGTGATAGAATATAATCTTGCCCATATTACCGAAATATGCCAAACTTTAGCGTGTAGTTCGTGTATCATTTTAGATTTAAAAATACAGTTGATACGAATACACGAATTAATTTGAATTTAAAACCTTAAAATACTATAATTCTTAGATTATAATGTTCACGGTATTTCACTTTTTTACTAGTATTAAGCCCGACTATCCGAGTAAACTCACATGGAGTTCAAAAACCGTACTAATATTACAAATGCGAAAGTTTATGCGAATGTATGTATGCATGTTTGTTGCTGTTTCACGCAATACCTACTGAACCGATTATGATGAAACTTCATATACATATAAGGGTTCAGAATTACATATTTATTACTTTTAATCCGCGGGGCGCGGCTAGTCATCTAACGATATATTTCACTTATTTAGTCAATGTGATATAATTCTTACTTGCTAGAAAGACAGTTAATTAAATTGTTACAATGTGATATAATAAAGCCGATATCAGCTGGTATACATTCCGAGACTAAATCAAAGTTCAGTGAGTCTGGAGACGAATCATTAGGTAACAGTGTTAAAGCAACGCAATTACAATTAAGGACCGTGGCGAACTTGACCTCTGGACGATCGATGCGACCCACTATGCAAATAAGAAACGCTTTCTTTGGCTATTGTGGAGGTTGGCCACTTTTCAAGAAGTCCACGAAAGTTTGTGGGATATAGAACGTGTGTTGTATTGATATCAATTATTTACCGTGGAAGTTGTTATGCTATACGTTATGAAAAGCATTTTAGACTATATTTTCTATACCGTTTTAAAATCGACATCGGTACATGAAATAAAGATTTAAACTTCAATTTACACTTAAAATATTCTCTAGTAATTGTAAATGCAAATGACTAAAAACTTGAATTAATGAAAATTAAGATTTTTTATTGACTTTTGTAATTACAAAATTTTGTATCCTTTGTTACTATTCCATTACGATATCAGATTATGTTACTTTCAGTTAATCACTTTAGATCATTTCATTCCCTTACATTTTTTTCTTTAAAGCTCTCGATGCTTCGACACGTAACTTCCCCATGAAGTTGGACACTTCTAGAAGCCGCGTTGTCCAGAATCTGTAATGCCTGCGAGGGCATTTCGCTACACTTGTTTATGGAGTTGTGCCTGTAATACTTAATTATTTCCACGACGAAAAAGAAATAGCAAATAAAATTGTGTGCCGACTTGCTGGGTGCCTTTAAATAGTCAGCGACATCAATATATATAAAACTCAAAGGTGACTAACTGACATAGTGATCTATCAACGCACAGCCCAAACCGCTAGACGGATCGGTCTGAATATCTATTATATCGCCAATAATTCCTATTATACGTAAGCATCCGCTAAGAAAGTAATTTTTAGTTATTTTTATCAAATCCCACAGGAATAAGAATAACAGGTATACGCGGGTGAAACCGTGGAGCACAGCTAGTAAGCAATACAAATGCAACTGAACTTGTTGAACTTTAAAGGGGAGAACTTCATAAAATAGGATTATCACCCTCTCATACTTGTCACAGCATGCTTAAATAGGGATTACATTTTTTAACAATATCAATAAAGTATAAGGCTCTAAACTGTACGAAGTTTTACTTTTATTTAAAGACATTTTTATATTTCAATAAATATTAATACAGAATATAAAGTATATATGTAGAAAATTTAATAAAAAATAATCGTAATCGTAATCGTAATCGAATAAAAGTTTTTTTCGTTTAGCGGAAGGAGCATTCAAAAAACTAAAGCCGGAGCCTGGTGGGAATGGCACGGGATCCGGCTCATCAGCCCTTTCACCTTCCCTGGGCCCTCAGCACGCGGGCCACACCCCCACGACAGCGTCCTGCCCCACACCAGCTCGACGGAGGCATAGGACTACGTTTACACAAGTAAGAAGCGTAAACCACCAGCTTTAACGACACTGCTATGTACTTTGCAGTTAGATCAATGTTCTGAAGCACATATTCTGTGCACGGTGCAGGCTCCGACCCGTCTGCCTTACCTTCCCTAGGCACTCAACATGTGGACTCCACTTCAACTACTGCATCCTGCCGCACAATAGCTCGACGGAGGCATAATACTACGTTTACATATACTTGATAGACGTTAACACTATCAACACCTTTAAGAACACTGCTATGTGGCTAGGAGTTAGGTAGACAGGCAGGATATTCTCCTGAAAACATCGGTATGTGGGTACGTACGTTTCGTTTGCTATGTAACCCAATGCGCTGACCACACCCACATTATCACATCCCGTCTGAAAGTATTTTAAGAAATTAGGAACAAGTATCGAGATAGCTTTGATGTATAAAATCTGAAACAATGTTAATAAATAATTTAATATTGGGATCATTATCATTTTTGTATATTTGTACAAACATAAAGATTTCACAATTCTTGTTTTACGTAGAACGGAGAAATAACTTATACGTACGTACTTTTTTTTATTAAATCAACCAATAAATATGTTTTCTTACACAGGAGCAATTAGCAGAATTAGAAGCAGCATTCGCCAAGTCCCATTACCCCGATATCTACTGCAGAGAAGAATTAGCGAGAACAACTAAACTAAATGAAGCCAGGATACAGGTAAGCCAAATATTAGTGAATGTTCATCAGTTCAATATTTTATTAAAATAGTACCATTATTAGTTACTCTCACTTTCAAATAGCATCCATTGTAACATTGTCTGTATGAAAACAAATTGTTTGTAATATCTTATCCAATCATTGGATCCAATCTAAATGATAATGTGAAATTCAAAAATAATATAAGATTTATAATCGAACTCTATACGTTGTAGACCATTGTGAAATTCTAACGAACCGATGAACCAAATAACAAATATCGTCAAATGATGTAACTAATTGGATTTCCCCGAAACCAAAAACCGCAATAAAACTATGATAAGAGGAAAAAACATAATAACCGGCAAACTAGCGAAGCCTTGTTCTTACGTGGGATTGTCGAAAATATCAATGATGCGCGAATATTCGGATAATACAATTTGAAGCGTGGGCCGGAGGCGGATTGAATTAAAGTGCCATCTGTCGTCTTCGTCCGTATGAATACGAAATGCTTACAGTTTGTCGCGATCCTTATCTCAGTTTTAAAATTGCTCAATCCCTCGGGACACTATTGATTTGTCCCCAGAGCACCTAATTTGTCGCTTTAGATATTTTATTCAGAACACGACTTTTAACATTCTCTTGAAGTAACGATCGTCCTTAATTCCTCGGCTCACATTTACGGAATATAAAGCACACCCACTATTTTATGAACAACCTCATTATGTGCCTTGTAGTTTCTTTAATATTAAGTTTCTTAATGAAAAAATAATAGAACTATTACTTCTCGATTTGAAATGTATAGAGTATGATAATGACAAGTTCTGAATTCATTGTCTTTTAGGCTAACCTAAAATTATTGTTTGAGCATAGATGACGTACTTAACACCATCTTTTCATAACTCGAATTAATTTCCATTTCATCGAATTATTCTATAAATACTTTTAAAATCAAATTAGTCATCGTAAGAGCACACGCATGCTTCTTCATAGTGACTGCCAATGTATAAAAGCCTCACAAAATGTTATTAAGAGAAATTCTTTTACATATCGCCGCGCCGTTAAAAGCTTGTGAATTACGCACACGGCCGTCCACACACGCACACATTTGACATTAGTACACGCTTCGTATCTATTAGCGTTGGCGACGCTACATAAGAATGTAAACGTTAAAGACGACGCTCCCTCCTTCTAGAGGAAATTTCGATATAAAAACGAAACGCTGGCGGGCGAACGAGGGCGGGCTGTGGAGGGAGTAGGGTGGCCCCTGAGGCATTGCAATCCCATCAAATGGATCCGTAACGAAGTTAGCCGTTCATCCTCCCCGCGCGCCTCTCGACATTGTCTCTGCCCTCAAATGAATTCTACAATTGGAAATAAGAAAATGTTTTGTTGGATCTCAGTGCTTTTTCAGTTTAAAGGCGACCGTTTTCTGTAGAAAACACGACGCTCCGCAAATGTGAACGGTTTTTTGTATTCGGACAGGGTTTCAGGGATCTTTACTAAATTAGATTTCATCGACGTTTAAACCGTATCTAAGTGAAACTGACTTTCTTTTTTGTTTTGGTACTCGTACCTTTGCAAGTTTACTTGTGTAATCTTTCGTATTATTTTGAAATGAAACAAAAATTCATAAAGCTTAATGATTCTATGGTCTGGAAATCTAATAAAACAGATATTTGAGACTTCACATATATTTTTTACAAGAAACAACTTTTAAAATGAGTTTATTTTAAGTCAAGTCTAAGTCAAGAAGCTCCATTGAATTTATTATATAACGCTATTAATATAAAAGTTGAATCGCACATTTCCTTACCGTTATTGTAAATGTTTACGTCGTAAAAATTTAGAAGCTGTAAAATTAAAAAATTGTATTACAAAACTGTTTATTTACTTATTTCGTGTTATTCTAGGGAATAACAATTTTTCTCTCAATAATAAATTAATTTTGTTATAACATTTCATAACGAGGTAAAAACTAAATAGCCAGCTTAAAAAGGCAACATCATCATTTTCTATTTCATTGCATATATAGGAAATCATGATCATGATCCATTTAACCATATAGGTATCGTAGTAAGAAATGTTACATGGTTTAAGCGGGAAATTGCTTCGTTTTTCATCACAACGCGGCGAGGGACGGATGTTGAATTGCTTTGCGAAAAACTAATATCCCATTTATGTTTCTTCACCCTATTTTCTATATACCTACATATCTGAGCTTTGGAATTTTCAACCTTATTAACTACATGATAGGATACGTTTTTAAATGGTCTGGTATTCGGTATGGGTGTATTTATGTTTATGTGGAGAGTGCGTTAGGAGGGCGGCTCCCTATCTCCCTCTAATCAGCTGTAATCACCATATCAAACGACGCACGCCTCATTCCCGACGACAACACACAGATTATAGCCTTGTGTGTTTTCGTTGTGAGGACTCAGTAATGGACTATATAGTACATAGTAGAGAAGGATTTAGGAATAATCCAATGGTTACTAAATACATTTGTCCACTGTTTTTCAGAAAGACACATTTCACTTATGATACCCAAACAAGATTTTTTGTAAAAATCAACCTTTAGAAATGTTTAGTTACTTTTTTTATTTCTTCTAATAATGATCACAGAATAATTTACACGTGAGAGTAGTCTAAAGATTCATTTTGTAGAAAATCGTGAAGGCTTGGTACGGTTCATAACCAGTTTTTAGTTTTTTAGTTTTTAGCTCTACTTGTGTTACAAATCTATTAACGAAATTTTAAACCTCAAATCATCATAATTATCATTATAAACAAACTAGATACAATGAAACGCATTTTTATTTTTACTGTCGTGATTCAATTATAAAAAAAAATGTGAAATAAATTGATGATTTAATAATTAATAATGAACTCTCCAATTAATAATACCTACTCAGAATTTCAGTAACTTCATTTATAATACAATATTAACAATTGTGCTAGAGTTTGCTTACTTACGCTGTTTAGGCTTTAGAATGATTACATATAAATTATATTTCTAAAATTCACATAACGTATTCAGTACCATAAACACTATAATAACTCTACACTTTGTCACACAGGTGTGGTTTCAAAACCGTCGAGCGAAATACCGCAAGCAAGAAAAGCAGTTACAAAAGGCACTAGCGCCGGCTGTGCTGCCCGGCTGCAACGGTATGATGAGGAACATCCAGGGATACCGCGGATACCAGCCGTACCCACACCCCAACACTATCAACCGATATCCACAGGTATTTTTTGACTACACGTGAATATAGTTAATAGCAAATTTAAACGAGATTCTTAGTGCATACAAGTAGTTACCAAGGGCGTTTGGGCAAACCGTACTGCCCGTCGGTCGAAAAGATAATTACGAAAATACAAGAATACCGTGGCTATCAACCGATATCCACAGGTAATACCGATACCGAACCGATATCCACAGTTAAACGTATTACATACATAAAAGGATATTCAACCGAGATACTGCATACAAGAAATCCGTAATCCACAGATTTACATGTGTTGAACATAAATATATGTCTATATCTCCATCCAGCAACTAATATAAGGCGAGCAAGAGAGCATATTAAACGCACGCAACAAAACACAATACTGCTGAAAAGTTTCATGCACTGTTCATAAATGTGTTCCTTGACTAACTAACTCCTCTTAGGTGTTCTTTTTAGATAAAATGCGGCACTTGCCAATTACAGTTTTGCTTTTTATTTAAGTAAAAACATTAAACTTGTAAAATACTTTTATAAATGTATACGCTTTTCGGGAAATGAACAATTTACGAAAAAAATTGAAGGAAAAGTTGTATACCTACTACCAATATCAAAATCAGGCTTTTCGATTACATTTTTAATCAGACCAATATTATTTAACATCACTCCATTACATTCGAATCCACAAAATCGCAGAAATACCATTATGATATTGAAAGTGCATATTCTGCAGCTCATTACAATTCGCTAATCAGTCACTCTGATTACGGCATAATGCGATTGTGCCGGGAACCGAAAATAATGCAAATGGCGGACACGACGTGCAACAATGGCAGTCATTTTGTATTTACTTATTGTAACGTCATTTGCTGATTGTTGATTGGAGTTAAGCAGTTATTGTAAGTGAATCTTACTGCGGAATTGTAAACTGAAAATTTTAAGCCGTTGCAAATGGCGGCAAAAATATAATGACGTTTTTTTTAAATTGTCCCGAATCTTCTGTTTGGGAATATCACATCTGTTTATAAAGCAACGTTTTTGTTTATTAGTGTTATTCCACATGCTACAACTTAAAGTATAATTATAATTAAGTTGGATACGTCTAAATTTAATAAATTTTATAGTATCTCCAATGAAAATTAAACCCCCAAACACATTAAAAACAACGTTTACACTGAAACTGTGGTTACGTACACCACGGAACAATCGTTAAAATCGCATGAGCCATTACCGAAAGTGATAATTCAACCAACACACATCCGATCGATTCTTACAACAAAAAGCCCGCGCGTGAAAAACTATTAAATTGCAAATAACTTCATTAATGTGCGTTTACGAGGTGTCAGTGGAGTTTTAATTATATGTAATTAATGTGATATTATTATATTATAATATCGCAATCAGTAATTGCAAATGAGAGCGCGTAGATGTATTATTGTAGCATTTCTAAGTTCTTAATAAGCACCGGGAATGTTTTATTTCATCGTTGTGTTTATGGTGGTGTTGTGATTGGTGTCTTTTAAAGATCAATTATCTTAAAACATTAACTAAGGACTGCATGTATTTCTTGAATTTGAAAACCTCCCTATTTTTCTTCTGACAAAAAATGTTAAAAGTAACAACACAATAATTATTTTTTCACCTTCGATGTATCAAGCTTATCAAATATTATAGCTTTCTACTATGGCATTTTTCCAAAGTAAAGTAAAAGTCCCAGTCTTAGTGTAGGTATCTACGGAATTACGGATACTTACAAACTACTCCATAACTACTTATTTACAGTAGACAACAATTATAAACTGACAACCTCTTGCGGTAAATATAACGCAACACCGTTAAACTTCAATTAACATTAGGTAATGAAGGTATCCAGTACCTATAAGACGTTCATTAACGGCCATTTTCAATATTCTATCTATCTTTTGTTTTGCTTACTAAAGTCAGGCAAATCTATCTATTAGCACTTACTTTGATTTCAATATGCTGTCGACGGATAGCCTTTGTATGACTTTTGACAATCAAATGTCATTTAATCTGAAATTACAATCTATCCATAATATTTTGATATATTATTGAAAACGGCCGTAAGTCACCTATAGTAATATCCTCTTGTACACAGCACCACGGAAGCTACGAAGAGTTGCAGAAGGACATCTTCTCGTTGTCGCAGATGGGCGGCGGCTCGTACCCCATGCCACAGGGCTTCTCCATGGGGCACAGCGCCAACATGAGCGCGGTGGGCATGCGTCAGGATACTATGGGTAAGGATAAATGACATATTTCACCTAATAATATGAGAAAAAACTGTGAGAGTATTAAAACCACGGCTTACCTTTGTAATACTGTTTTCCTTTATATCTAGCTTAACCGTAACTTTGCCGTGTCGATATCGGTAATAACCCACCAGCTTAACATTCATAATGAAAACTGCATAGAAATAGAATCCGTGCCTGTGTATTGCGAGCAGGCAGAGAGACGCGACGGAAAATGATTGTTTTCATGATCATATTATAATATGTTTTACAGTGAAGCCGTGTCGAAAAATGTTATATGCATTTCATTTGAAGTTGATTACTACATAACGATACCAAAATATTTTTACAAATTGCCGCGGAAATATCGTGTCGTGTATATTATTTTGGATCTATAGGTATTCAAAATATTCACAATGAAAAAATATTTAGAACTTCCGACGAAACAATTAAAATACAGAAATAGACAAATTCATAATACGCCGTAATGAAATTAACAAGCTAGTGTTACAAGTACAATTGTATAAAATTGTTCGTACTGCAGTAGCAGAAACTAAAATGTAAGTTTGAAGTGTAAAACAAGACTTCGTAGACGACACGGCAGCTTTCATCAACTTTCTATTAGCTACGTCAAGGCAATTATAAAGTTGTGGGGCGGCGGATGATCAAGCCTCGTTTTTATACAAATATCCCTTATAATAATGAGAAAACTTGCTCTTTGTTGGTCAGGGATAAGTTCCGACAGATGATCGCAAAAATGAAAAGGTAATTTGCGCGACGCAAGCAATTTGCAGTTTTCTTTGACCTTATACTTACACCGAGGTTTTCATTCATTTCTCCTTAAACATGCAATACTTCAGTCGTATTAGACGTTTGCGTAGTAACTATGTAGTTATAGGTAATATGTGTTTGAAACTAAATTAAAAGGAATAATGAGCACAATATGTTTACGTAGCTTGACAACTATCATTCTTGCCCCTAAAATTTTTCAGTTCTTGTATTCAAAAACAGCTCTAGTAAATAAAAATTTAATACCCTAAATTAATTGTATATTAACATGATATAAACGCGTTTTGGGCGTCTAGCAAATTTTAGATCTGATGATATATGAAGTTTGTACTATCGTCGTTTTCATAATTAATCTTGTAATTTAGGCAATTACAAATTGTTTACTTGAAGCAGTTAGCTTAATATGTCACGAACGTTTCATGTATGAGCGATTTCTATATTATATAGGTAATAGCAGAATCATCTGAAGACGGTAGAAGCAACGTTTCACTAATTTAATATTCCTTGAGTTTGCGGCCGGAGATTATGAATTTGTACCCCTCAAGGCAATATGTATATATTTACATATACTCGCTCACTTATCGCTTGAAAGTTTAGACTTGAATAATTTAGTCTAATTGATGTTAGCACATTGTTGAGTTGGAGTCTTGGAAATTTCAATGTATTTTTGCTGTCGATTTAATGATATTAAGAATAATTAATTAAGATAGAGAGCTTAAGAAACTTAACAACAAAATAGATCTTAAGTAGACCACAGTATTTATTTCATGTTTTTATTAAGTATAATTTCTATCTGTACAAGTAAAACATAATTAATAAAGTTTAAAAATATATGCCATCAAAATACGCGTCAAGGCATGTAATACGGGAGCGCCGCGGGCGGATTCCTGCGTAGAAAAACACGTAATGGAACCGAGGCATCGTACCGTAGATATTCTAATAAGAAAATTTCCACTACATTTACTTTGGCGGGCGTCCTCGCGGCGTCTTCGCAAATATCTTATTTCCTACGGCGAGATTGCATCTTGAGAAAACGCGAGGGTCGAGTTGGTTCGCCCCCTCAGAGCATCGTTATATCTACCGCTAGACTCCCAAGCTACGGGCTGAAAATAAAGACGCAATGTTTGGATTTTTATTCCTGCAAACAAGTAGTGTTAAATGTCAAATTAAAATTTACTTAGGAATTGCACATCGAATAGTTCGTAAATTCGTTTTCCTAAAAAACGGTATTTGTGTTTCACTTAAATTTAATTGTTGTATTCTACTATATATTATACTCAAAGTACATGTAGATGAATAGATCATGTACGAGTATATAAAGGACTAGCAGATCCGCAAAGATTCTCTCCCGTGGAATAATATATTATATATAGCCTATGTTACTCGTGGATAATGTGCTTTCGAATGGTAAAAGGCTTTTTTTAAAATTGGTCCAGTAGTTTTTAAGTGTATTCATTACAACTAAACAAACAAACGTAAAGTTTTCTCTGTATAATATTAGTACAAAAGCAGTGACAGTGTTTCTTATAGCAGACGTCCTAAAACCACCATAAAACATTCAATTGCTAAATAATACTTTTAAAGAGAATTCGAATTTATTCGTTCTTTTTTGTAGGCATGAGCGCAGAGGACGAATGGTACAACAAATCGCTGTCAGCGCTGCGGATGAACAGCGGGCACCACGCGAACCTGGCCGCCGCGCCCATGCTGCAGTACCAGACCTAATCGCTGCTTCACGGCGCTGAGTACACAGCGCCGGCGCACGACTACGCGCCATAACGCTGAAATCGTGCAATTTCAGTGTCAATTTCGATTGTACTCGAAAGGTACACAGTTTTTATTCGATTTTTGTATCTATGCCACATTTGATAAATCATTCATGTCACTTAACGAAGTAAGACTCAATATTGATCTTTTCAATAGTAACCAATGCATACCTAGTAGTGCAAGCGTAATTAACAACAATGCAGATATTGAAGTCGAGCAATTTTAGTGTCAATTTGCTTCGGGATTGGTTGAACTCGTCAAAAGGTACACAGATAATTAATTAATGCATATTTCCGGATAAATGTTGTCGTTCCAGTGCATACTACGTTTGGTAAAAACTTTTAACGAACTAAGACATAATAATTAATCAATGTAACGATTGACAACAACGGAAATATATTCCAAAAATAAACTTGACCATTGAAATATGTATTATTGTCAACAATTAAAGACATGGCCAAGTTAAAAAATTTAATCCCATGAACAATTGAATTTAATACAAAAAGACTAAAGATGCCATACAACAGTTACAAATATCATTTTAAACAGCAGTTGTAATGTAAAGATACCATTTTGGTCTCGTATAGTAAAACCTAGACATTACCAACATTTCTTTAAATCCACGGCTTTAACTACGTTTATTTATTCACCCAAATATTTAACAATTAGAATTACAATGATTTTACGTTAATAATAATATTTGTTTAAGTCAAAACGAAATTAAACGCACACGCTATATCCTATTCTTCTAAAATCTAAATAGTTTTGCGTATTGTTTCTCGACTTGTAATAAAGATATTTATAAAGACACAAAGTCTTCAACGAAATTCTTATACCTACTTTGTTTGAAATGAAAATAATTATAATTAATGTAAATATGAATATGTACCAATTATATTAAACTACGAATAGCACAAATTCTTTGAATTTCAATCAAAATCACCGCTGATTTATTAATAGTCCTACTTATAATTTATATATGTATATCACAAATGGAGTTTTGGGAAATGCATAAAATAAAATAATATAAAACTAAGGTTAATATAACGTAAATATTTTCTAAGGACTGTAATTCGTTACTTTAAGGTAGGTATGAAAGATGTACAGCATTTTATTGAAATGACAAAACTTAGTATGTATAGGGATAATAAATAGGATTTTTATTAAGAAAAGCGATTTCGATAATCATATTGTACTCTAGTCATATTGTACTATACAGCTCTTCATCATTAAGCACTAAGTAGAAACTTCGATTGTTGTGTCTTGTAAGTCAAGATTGTAGTCAATCTGAAACTATACATATTACACGAGAATAGATAATGAATTGAAACAAGCAGTAAATATGTATTTTCATTAAGCAGCTAAATTATTGCTCTCACAATGTATGAGTAAACTTTGGTAAGCTTTTTGCACTATTTATTTATTATACTATTTTGACTACATTGGATACCTTGCTTAAACGTAAGTAATTTGTGAATCCAAGGTTTCAATAAGACAATAGGAACTGTAACACATATATTCATTGATTTTTAAGTCATCATTTACAGTCAAAGCCGTTTAATACTAATCTACTGATACATTGTGAAACATATAAAATTATCTTGACTTACATACCTATGTAAATAAGCCGTTTGCGTGATCATTTTAAGGTGTTACTATCTCAACGACATTTGTATAATGCGAAAATATTATTTAAGAATTTAAAAAGTTACCATTTAAGTGTTGTGTACCTTTACGACTTTATTTGATATTTTGTTATATAAGAAACGCAATTTTGAAGTGTATATTTCTTAAATACTAGTCGTAAGAGTCAAAGTATCTCAAATAACTAGTCATTCTTTTGTGTTAAAGAGATTTTTTTGTTATTCTTTTATTTATCACTAGATGGTCATAACTGTGCATTCCATGTAAATATTGTCGTAAGCGAATTATTATAATAACATGTGTAAAATTAAATAAATTGTCTAAAATGTGTTCGTTTTGTTTTCTTTCAAGAATTTAATCCAATCATGCTGCAGATTGCTTTACAATTAAAATAATAAAATATACTAAATGCTCTTTAGACAAAATTAATCAACTCTTGAAATAATGTTGTTGTTCGATAAATGTAGCCTCAAATCTACGAAAAGTGAGCGTCTTTTGTTTACCGATACCATGTTTTCTGTTTAATCCATACATAAACAAACGTACAAAAAGACAAATAACATATACAATAAGTAGCTTTATAACATAAAACAATCAATCAAACCGATTGGTGACCCTATTCCGCTTGAGATGTGACGTGATGATGTGTTCTAGCATCTAGGCCGATCAATGACCAGAGTCCAGAATTTCCTAGTGTAAGGTGCAATATTCTTTGACTAGAATCTAGCTGTCTCTTTACGCAGCGTTTTGGTTATACTTCTACAAATATAACATCAAAATTTTAAACCCAGAATCGGTGATTAAAATATTGCCATGATTTCATTTTCCTGTTTTAAAGAGGTACATTCAAACAACTTTAAGCTCATTACAACTTATACATAACATCCAAAATTTAAACCCAGAATCGGCAGTCAATAGAAATTGAAACATTAATAAGATCTTAATAATTTTATTGAAGGCCACAATAATGAAACAGTTAAGTAAACTCCGGCTCAGGTGTGGCGTAGAACGGATTGGTGACGCTATTCCGCTTGAGGTAGTGCGCGAGGTGCGACGTGACGATGTGTTCGCCGCCGATCGATTGCCAGAACGCGGCCGCCTCTTGACGCAGCGTTGCGTTCTGACCGCACTCCTGGAGACAAATATCCTTTATTCTTCTTATTAATCATCAAATAAATGAATCGTAAAACTATATGTTATACTAACCTCCCAATATTATTGTATCCATCATTTACTTTATTCTATAATATATACCTATATAAGCCTATAGATCCTGAACTTAAGAAACAGGGCAAATGTATTGTAAGTAATATGAGTTTTTACGAGCAATTTCTCAACTGTTCAAATTTCCAGATTCCAAGCATCATTTAAATTAAAAATAGCCAGCCTAGCGCTTGATTTAAAAGTAAACCAAATCTTTCCTTTGAAGCTGTACATGATCAAAACTAACTTCTCGAAATGATTAATGGACCAAGTTAATAAACACAACCAACAAAAATTTTTTTAAGACTTCAGAGTAAATATAAATAATATACTTAATACACTTACCCTTAGCTGGTTTTTATTGCAAGTTACGTCACAGCAAGGCGGAGTATCCGTCGACTCAATGTTCTCGACGAATTCATGGTACTTTGTTTTTAGAACGTCATAAACCTTCAACAAATACAATGAATTAATAAAATAACAATTATTATTTTTAAATACCATATTATGGAGAGTCGTTATCGCGTGAAACTGTTTACACAGGTATAAAGACTTGAAAGAGAAACACCAAAGAACAAACTCAGAATGGTTGTGGAGTTGTAGTTAAATTAATGATTTTTTTATTCATCTTTAACACCAACTATTAGGTAGAGACCTTATAACCTTTTTACATTACAGATGATCAATGAAATTTAATAAACTTTCTAAATCTGCACCATAGCAAAAAATAGCAGAAACGCCGTTCAAATTCATAACTGAAACCTGCGGGGCACTCCATCTACACCATTTTAATCAATAAAATCAATACAAAAAACAAAACTTTTTAGTTCTACCGTTTTCACTTCATGCTCATTGATCTCCACCAGTAGCTCGTTGAATGATTCCTGATACAGCGCTGACATCCACGGCTTTGAGAAGAAGTCATAGAAATCTTCTATGAGGTGCAGCTACAGAATTTGGTAAAAGGTTATGTATCCTACAGTCAGAAGCACATATATGTGACCTAATTGATATCAGATATTTATGCTGCGTACGTGAATCAGATATTATTGAACTCATCCTTGCGACAGATATTTTTGCTAATCTGTCCATAGTCACATATATTATACTGACCGAACTAGATCTACCTACAGGTAAAAAATAAAATATTTAAATCTTTGAGGACGAATAATGTTAAATAGAGCAAATTGAATTAATAGTTATTTACAAGTCTTGAATTCCTGCGTTAGGCATCGCAATGGTGTGAAAATATTAGCGCCTTAAGTTTAACATCAAATAAATTACTAATAATAATATATGTAATATCAAACTTTAATAAAATCATTTCTAAATAAAATGTAGTGTAGAGTTAATGCATCATACTCTTAAAAATGAAGGTATACTTTAAAATCAAGCGCTTGCCTATTTGGAAAAAATCAAATATATCCATATTTTTTAAATATCCAATCGAAAATTTTATTTAAAATTATTAACTACCACCGGAGAAAAAAAACGGACATACTATTGATAGTCTGTATTGTCACTTCTTGATGGAAATGTATTTTAAGAAACAGTTATAGTTGGTTAGTGGTTTCAAAAAATTTACAAATCATAAAAAATATCAATTTTGTGGGTAGGACAAACAGATATAAAGACAAAAGAAATCTAACACCTTAACTAACTTACCTCGTATCTAGCAAGTAAGTTATTGAAATACGCCTCATGCTTTCCATACAACATTATAAGCGTTTCGCACGAGAATCGCTTCCTCGACAGACAAGTGATGGATTCGACGCAGTGCAGCGCGTTCAGTTGGAGTCGGAAATAGTTCTCATTCTTATCTGTTATTAGTACGTGGCCCTGGAAATAGAATGAAGGATTAAATAATAAGAATAATAGAATTGTCACTAACAAAACATAATTTTTAGAATATTTTAAAGATGGTTGCAAAAAAAAGGTCGATTACGTAAGCGAATTATTCGTCGCCCTTTGCTACTTACTGAAATAATTTTTATACATATACGATACTCAAAATTTATACATAGTAATTTTATAATTCTTAAACAATTCTTTCTATCCAGTTCCCTACGACCCCATTATTTTTTTTTTCATTTGGTTTTCATATAAAATATTATGAGTTTAGTTGTAGAGTAGGAATATCAACGTAGAAATTTTAATAACCAGTTTTTCATCCGATGGAGGGCTACACAGTCTATGGATAAAACTTTCGTTCAGAAACAATATAAAATAAATGAAAAAAAATTTTGCGTAGAAACTGTGTTTATCAATAACCTGATGAGGCAAAGTCAACTTCACTGCCATGGGTACTTCAGGCCCAGGTTCCCGCAGATTCATATAGTACAGAGGACCAGGGAGGGTTGCCACGCGGGCTAAGGGGGCTTTAAACTTGACTACTGGTTGCCAACGTCTGTGTACAGAAGAGATACAATTATATACGGGGTACTAAACCTTACTTCCTACTTCCTCCAATAATCCTAATAGTAATGTAGGTAGGTAGTGTTGCAATTTCCAAATCGCGATGTTGGTTTTTCTTAACCATTTAACATAAACACAACTTCCAAATATCCTCGGAGCTTTACAAACGGCCAGTCCTGTGGTTAACTGGTCGAGGATTCTTCATTTAAATTGAAATACCTTCCTCTACAGGAAGCCAATAAACATTTTATTTTCATATTCACAGTTAAGTAAATTAAGTAAATATGATAATGAAATTAAATTAAATAAGAGTGTGTGTACAGGTAGTTATAACTTACTAGCTGTTCCGCGCGGCTTTGCTTCCGTATCATAATGTTATAACACGATCTATAATATAGCCTATATTATTCGTAAATAATGTTAGCTTTCAAATGCTGAAATAATTTTTAAAATCGAACCAGTAGTTTTGAACCTATTCATTACAGTCAAACAAACAAAGTTTTCCTCTTTATAATATTAGTGTAGATGACGATAATTCATAACGTATACTTATGTTACCCTCTAATAGCACTAGCGGAAAGGCGAAGAGCGCTTCCGACACTAGCGCGTGAATCCTTGAACCTGAAAAGAAATCAGCATCGTTAGTACTGTTTTAAGATCGTCAAGATAACAAACAATATACGGTTCTGCATACCTAATAAAATTGGTAGAGGTTAATTAAATCGATATCGTTCATAGAAAGGCCGGCCACACACATGCTGAATTTTCAGAATCTGAATTAAGATTCTTAATTTAGAAAGGCCAGTACAATATCAGGATGTGTGTGGAGTACCCGATATTGTAGTACCATACAATATCGGCTTGCTCCACACACATCCTGATTTTTTTCAGTTTCTGAGTTTCCCAGATCGACCTATAAGGATCGTACCGATGAATTTTTAAGATGTGTGTGAGGCGGGGTACCGGAATTTAAGATTCTGAAATCAGATTCTAAATTCAGACAGACATTCACCATGTGTGAGGCCGGCCTAAGTGTACTACAAAGGATCGGCGTGTGACGCATTGCCCGGGGCGTAATAATATCACCACAACATTAAAAGGCAACAAATATCTAAATAAAGAATCATACATCTACACGGTATACTTTAGTATCGATAACACAAGCACCTGAATAATAGTAATATATTCGTCTTATACAATTGTATTGAAAATATGTCTTACCCCATTAAACTCGAACTAAATCTCTGCATGACATCTGACGTCGGCGACTCCATTTCATGCACACCCGTCATGAACGGGTCCAGCTTTCGGAGGAAAATTTTTGCCAACTGTATTTAGATCACAAGATTAAGGAGAGTAAATAACCGGCCCTGTGGCGCAACGGATAACGCGTCTGACTACGGATCAGAAGATTCCAGGTTCGAATCCTGGCAGGGTCGACGTTACTTTTTCATTTTTTACTCACGAATTCAGTTATGATTTATTTTATTTTCAAGTATTTAATAATAGGTTGACAAACAACTCGTTAACACTTTTTAACTGTTTATCGACAAACATTTGTAATGTATCGTTTATATATATAGTCTAATTTGCTTCAACTTGTTTAAAAAAACAAATCGTAACCAATTTCTATAGAGACCTGTTTAGGGCATTTCTTGTGGTATTATTAAAAAAAAACACAAACTCTATTCAAATTTAAATAAGTTTCGGAATTGTCCGAATATAGCGAATACCCGGCCGCTTCGTACACTAACGGCCATTTTCAATATTTTGTCTATCCTTGTTTATTTTTTTTAATGTCAGACAAATCTAATTGCACTTACTTATTTCTATATGCTGTCGACGGACAGCGTTTGTTATGACTTTTGTCAATCTTACGTCATATAATCTGAGATAGCAATCTATCCATAATTTTTGATTAATGAACATTATTGAAAACGGCCGTAAACCACCTTAGTTAACAGCTGGTATAAAACAGCCAATATAAATGAATACATCAGCCTTACCGCCTCACCAACATCCTCAGAGGAGTAGTACTTATGCTGTCGGTTGTCCGCGTACAGCTTCCTCGAGTACCGCACGCAGGGACCAGCGGCGAACACGTGCGGGTCGTTGGTTTCGAACCCCGGCCCCACTACCAGGCCCCCGTCGTATACTAGACCACTTTCGTTGATTGCTGATATATAGATAACGTGTTCTAATACAACCCATTTTTTTAACCGACTTTAAAAAAAGGAGGAGGTTATCAATTCGACCGTATTTTTTTTCTAGATTTAGCAAAACAAATTATTGTTCTGATATTTTTTTAAATTACATGCATTTTGAAATATTCTTGTACATAAGTACAATTTTTATTCCTATGAAATAGCTCAAGTATCGTAGCAGCAACGATATATCATTTGGAATTTTTAAAGCTTGAAAGTTTTCTTTGAATAGGGTACGATAGATTGCATATCACAAAGATGAGGATTTTTTTATGAATAAAACGTTAATTTATTTTACCAGTAACAATACAACCGATTCAGTCATCACTTTCAAAATTGAACCACGAATAAAAAATAAAAAATATAAAACATAATTATTATATAATACAACCCTATATTTCAAATAATGAATACCTTTAAAAGCATACACATCAAGGGCTTTAATCCCATAGTAGAAAAACGCAAAGCACGGCAAATGAAAAGCATGTAAAGGTGCCATGAGGCGTATAGTCTCCACGCGGTCACCATTCTGCCACCAGCCGTACAGGTGACTCTTCCTGTACACTGTTATTTTCAACTTATTTAACGCCATTTGCACCCTTTCATCAACCTTAAAGATAAGAAACCTTCGTAACTCTAAGGGTTAAAAACCTCCGAGATGTTTTACTACCAAATTTTTATAATTATAGATATTTTTCTATTGTTTCTTTGGTTCTATACAATAGGTATAAAGCAAAATATATTAATAATAGTATTCTTAAAATGTATAAGAACGTCGTTGACAAAAAGACTTTTTGAATCTCCATCTAATAATCTATTCTCTTTATATAACCTTAATTCCGTATTACGTACTGCTATATAATGCTTTTTAATTCACAATCATGGTTAAGTACACAAAAAAGCTGCACATATAGGAGCAAAAACGACAACAAAATAACGCAATAAATGAACCGTGTTTACCGTTTCATTATTAAAGCAATTGACCCTCATCTTGGTGCTATCCTCATGTGGGAACGGCTCCACAAAAGCGATCACCTTCGCCGATATTCCCAACTCCAGTAACGCGGCTATGCAACTGTACGCTTCTATACAATCGCCGTAAACTATGATCCTATTGTCTTCACTCAAACAATAATCCGTATCCTCTAGAATCATCGAAACAGTTAGATCGTAAGTACATCTTCGATTGTGCGATTTCAACTCGATTAATACACAAATTGGACGCAAAGGTATTCCATCATATCAATCTTTTCTATGACTTACGTTACTAAATTAAACTATAATATAAAATTCTGATCAAGTTTTAAACGTAGATACAATCTGGACTAATTTACTCTATTAGACAAAGAATCGACTTATCAAGGCGTTGAAGAAATAATAAGAAGAAATAAGTTTAATGAAATAATTAACGGAAATCGATCCTTTACATACTTAAACAAACTTTATCGTTCGTGATGATATTCTCAATATTTTACAATGTATTAATCTTACCTTTTTATCATACCCTTTGTCATAAACATAACATATAGGAAATTAGACCGTGAATTAAACAGGCATACTTACTTGCTACCTTAATCATCTTTTGCAGTTTCCTCAAGCAGTTATTAGCTTGCTCCAAGGAGTTGATGAGCATCACATTCTCTGGTAGCTCCGGCGGAGGTGGGACGCGGTCTGGCTGATACCTCGTGTCGTCCATGAGCAAGCGATCACACGGCTTATTCGGACTTGGAATTACGAAATTTAAATTGTCTTATTATATTTGATACATATGTTTATACGTTTAAGCTTATTTTTTAGATATACTTAATGGCGAGCGTAGACCTAAAAATTGTTTATTCTAAAGGAGATTTGGTACTCACACCCTTTTTGATAGGTATTTAATACAGATTACAAAACTTACCCTTCCTTCTTACCAATCTTACCTGATTATAAATTCTCGAAACCGGTTGTAATTAAATAAAGTTTTAAAATAAATAGTGAAAATAGTGTAAAAGTCTTTAATACAATACTTATAAAACTTGCCTAAGCTGTTATCAATAATGTTAATCCTGGTTTACTTTATTGATTAAATAACTTATAAATACAACAACAAAGTCAAACTCACTCAGTTTCTCTAACCGGTTCGGGATCTTTCAAATAGTCAGGATGTTGGAACTGTTGTCCACACGTCAAAACTAACTCATCATAGAATTTTCTACCACCATCTTTGAGATGTATGCATTTCTTTTTTCTGTAACCAAATACACCAAGTAGGTGGAAATGTCCAAATGTTATCAATAGCTCTACATTAGAGGGAGCACTTGCTTCTTACCTGTCTATTTGAGACATGACTCCAGAAATGACATCTACATAATAATAAAACGGCACGCTTTTAATATATCTGTCCGTATACCGTCCATCCCGTGGTACACAAGTTTCTGCGGCCTTCAGACAGTCAGGGACTGTAGGCAATCCATGCTCAGACACGAGGGTGATGTTGGTAAAAGTAAGATACTGGGAAGTAGATCTAAGAGAGGATGAGATGCCTGTATTAAAACAGTATTGAATATATTGTGGAATAAAGGTGTATTCCTCTACTGAAAGTGGACTTTCCTTGACTTCTGACTCAAGGTTAGCCGGCCGATAGACTCAAAGAATGTTTTTGGTGAGTAATACATATTTTACGTGAAAAGTTTCATTCCTGCAAATATAATAAAACGACTACGACGACTCTCTTTACACATATAATACAATGTAATACCATAGAACAACTTTTTATTGTACTAAAGAGTACATACATTTTACAAAAACCATCTTACATACTAGGAACAGGCAACAAACGGCCTCTTTATATAACAATTTATACCAGGCAACCATAGTGTCTAGGAAATTGGCTTTTTCAACAAAAAGTATGATTCATGTCTTACCCCATAAAAAGCGCCTCGATAAAAGACAGCCCCGTGCGACTGGCGCCCACCACGACGATATTGTTATTGACATACACTTTTGGTAAACTCGTTAGTGGTCGCTCTAACGTCCACAGAGCAAACGGCGTAGGTCTGATGAAAACGTTTTTAATTGTCTTATAGCACTAATATACTCGAAAACAATACAATACAATATTTATTTATCTTGGTTATAATACAATTGTAATATTTAAAAAAATTAAGTACAATACAATAGTTAGTTATTTCTTCTTCGACTTGTTGTGACATGCATTATTCAATGTTTTACTGCCTTCCTAGCCTTCCAATGTAAATAAAAATAAATTTTTTATCGAGTCCTATTTTATATCTGGCTCATCTACTCATTATTGTATCATTTTAGTCACAATATTTGTTTAAATATTTACAGCGTGAAAAATTGGCGATTATAACAAAGAATATTCTTATACTTACATAGGTTTGAAAATAAGGTCTAATTCCTTGCTGCCCTTTATACTGGGGAAAAATTGTCGGGGGACAACCGGCTGCAAGTGGCTGGCTAGTGACATTAAATGCCTTCCTGGACTCTATTTACATTATATTACAAAAAAAGAATATATTAAAGTAAGTTTATCTAAACATTAATTTTAAAATTGTTTCCATAGCAACACAAATACCAATTTCATATTACATTTTTAATTTTTATAGCTCAACTATGAGTTTAATTCTTGCAAAATTTTATAAATGCGAAAGTGTCTGTCTGTTTGTTTGTCTATCTCTTCTTCACGTCTAAACCACTGAGGCGATTTGGATGAAATACTACCAACATAGTATAAAACTCGAGAAAGGACATAGGATACGAGTGAAACTACGGTTTCAGCATACAGCATAGTTAAAAATAAGGATATAATCACCGTATCTCCTTTCCCAAAGAGACGGCACGCCCAAAATAATGTGACATATTTCGTATGCCTAATTAAATCTCGCAAATACCATCGACCGTGAGGTTCCATAATAGGACTCATGATTCCCGCTAAAATCTAAAACAAAGACATAATCAACATCTGCAATAATTTATACTAGCATTATTAAGAGGAAAGAAATTATTTATTGTTTGTTTCTTTGAATTGAATAGGCTCCGAAACTACTGAACCGATTTGAAAATTCTTTTACCAATGGAATCCGACATTACGGAATTTTTATGCTACGGAAGCGAAGCCTCGCGAAACAGCAAGCATGCAATAAAATGAACCCACTCTCTCTTTCAATACGCTAAAAATCAAAATACTTCTCTCCAAAACTAATTCCAATAATCTATTTGAATATAGAATAATCTATTTAATTAAAGACATACTTGAATGAAGAAGATTTAAAAATTATATACAACCTAAATAAAACACTACACTGAAGAAATTCAATCTTGAAACATACCGCAGCATCAGTTCCATATCTATGAGGCTCAGGCAGCAATTCATATTGAGCTCTGACTATAGTATTTTCATCTAGAGGTCTATAAAATAAAAAAAATAACAAATATCCGCACACAAACGTAAAAAATAAAATAGAACATACATGGACAATACCCAAGGACAATAAGACCAATAGGTTGGTTCTGACTAAGGAGAACGAATGAAGACAAAGTGCGTATAATAAACGAATCAAGCAATAGATCCAACAATTCCTGTTTTCTGGGAGAATGTTCCAGAACTTCTGTTAAGCTAGGAACATCATATGGCTCGGCATGACGCACGCGTACATCTCTGTAAGTTTCATCTTTGGTTAACCCAAACAAACTATTTACAGTCTTCTTTCTATGATGACAATAGATATTATTTTTAGATTAAAGATATTTTCGTAAGTTTGAAGCAAATAAAGTCATGTTTATAAAATGAAATCGAATTTCAGGAAATCTAAAATAGAAATGTAATAAAGCTTGGTAAGGGCTAGTAATGTTGAGTACATTGAATTTACCGATATAATAAACTTTTATAATAATTCCTAATAATGTACCGTGGATTATTCCATAACAGTAATATTATTCAAGTTATAGAAATTCTTGCCTTGATTTTATTGATCCTTTTTGTAAAATATCTTGATTCTTTTTTGTAAAATATTTTTTTGTTTGTAATGCCTAGAGGACTTTGACAAAAGACAAAGACACGCAAAAAATAAATTTATTTAGCTCTACAATAGCACAAGAGAATACAATTTAAACTAAAAACTAGCTTAACAAACAACACATTTTTTGTTTTTATTACAAACGATTACTTTTTGTATAACGAACGCTACGGTAAAGGTGATTTTTTTTTTTATTCTCTTCCTAAGCTGTGATGTTATTTATAGCGCCAAGGAGACACACTCTTAGAAACTGTTTATAAAATTAGAAATGTGTACTTCTTACCCTCTGATTGAGTTAATGTGAGCCACGTAAAGCGTTTCGTTGATAAATCTCATTCGGTAGCTCTGCGGTGTTACTAACTGTAATTTATATTTAAAACGTTTTAATCGTAAACAAAAATGCGTTTATGTTTTCGGTATTATAAGGTACAGTTATTTAATGAGATCTTAATAAACATAAGTAATGTAAGAAACAAAAAAAAATTTTGAATTAAGATGTTATATAGTATATATACAATTTAGACTAGTGCTGTACGACGATGATGATACGATGTTGTAATTTTGAACAGTTTACAATTACAATAAGAGCACCTTAATTAAACCAAAACATAAAGATTTATATTTTCATATAAATGTAGACGCAATAAAATAGCAAGCAGTGAATTAAATTGGCCGTAATACAAATACTTGAAGATGTTAAAGATATAATATACCGTAAAATGATCAAGTAGAGGAAAGCTCGTGTGGCATGTAGGCAGGCAAATAATACAGTAATCTCTGTTTGGAAACAGTTCATACGCCGCTTCTAACATATCGAATCCATATCTATAACAATTAATATATTAATTTAATGAGTGATAAATACGCCATGTTAGTAAAAATGCATTTGTTTTCTAAATAGTACTAACAAAAAATGTGAAGGTTTGGGTCTCTAAAACACAAAAATTTGGATGAAATTAACGTCAATTGAACGAGGTACAAATAATTTGAAAAATCATATGGCGCACAAAAGATAGAAACATAGAACTAGAAATGCTTTATTATCCACTACATTAATACTTCGTTATGTTTGTGTTATCTTTATGTTTATAAAGAAGACATTTTTTGTACTACTTCTACTTAATACTATAAAATATAATTACATAGGAGACAGAAAAAAAAGTCAGGCACAAAAAGGCCAAAGATACCTTTCATCATAATCGTGGTGCATAGCAAACAACTCTAATAGAAAAGCGTTAGGTTGTCCCAAATAACGCGTAGGTTGTGGCGGCTTAGCGGGAGGAGGGACGGGAAATTCCGCTGCAAAATCATTCACAATCAAAACATAATAGTATTTTTTTCTATAGGCGAAACATAAACCAATATACAAGGCGTTAATTTATTAAAACTATGAAGACGAATGTATTTTTTGTAAAAATTATATAAAAAAGACAACTATACCAATTTTTTGCTAGACCTATCGGTAATATGTTTCTTTCTATACCTAATTGTTATTTATAGAACAGTCACAAATAAAAAGAAATCAAAGAAAATACGAAACATAATAGATGTCTTTGATTGAAATTTGAAACACTCACACGTTCTTTTGCCTCTATCTTGATCCAAATATTTATTATCGTAAAAGGACTCTCTTCGATGAGGTTTACTTTTGTCGTCAGTGCTGAATTATAAGAATAAAGTACTTGAAAACTGTTTATACATTTTGAAATAAATTAAAAACAAAATACGTTTATCAAACTACATATATATAACAATTCTACTAAAATTATCTACTTATTAGATTGATTTGCTACGACTACAATTGCGTATTACAAATAAGTTGTCATTAATACCCTTCACCAAGCTTCTCATAAAAATACTTCGGAACCTTTAACAGTTCATGATCAATATTAACAATATCGTATTCTACTTCCTCGGGCTCGTCTTGGAAAAAGTTTAGAACGTCCAGTTTTGAGTACAGCCCCAGCTGGGACGGACGGGGGCCGGCGACCTCTGCTTCTTTGCCAAACTTCTTGAATTCATCTTCATCAAATATCCAAGTAACCTATAATTTGATATGATATTATTGTCATTACATTCACAGAAAACCGGTAAAGAGCGAGTCGAACTCACGCACGAAAGGTTCCGTCTATATCTTGGTATCTTAATATTTTTATTTTTCTTTTTTGTGTTTCTAACAACAAACAAAACAACTTAGTGTGTGAAAATTTCAGCTTTCTAGCTATCGTGATTTATGAAATACAACCGGGTGGTAGATTGACAAACAACAGCGGAAGCTTAATTATAATCCTGTTTTACCTTATAGGTACGCAACCCTACGCAAATAAATATACCTACAAGGATGGCGTGTCTCATTAATAGGCATTTAAAAGAAAAAAACGTCAAATCGGGGGTTAAAAAAGGGGTGGAAATTGCTTTACATACGTGTCTGCTATAAACTGTATCTTATACCTATAATTGCTTGATATTAAAACTGAGTAACCAAACGTCAGCACAGTAGGTACGCAGTTTCGAATCCTGCTAAATCATTTTTGACATTATTAATTTATAATTAATTAAGAGAACGTAGTTGTGAAACAATATATTTTCTTCAAGTATTTCCACACAAAAAATGCAAAATGCACACAAAAAATTTCAATCAATAATTTAGTTTTGTACTCACCCTCGATTTCGTATCTTTCGATACAGTACTTGTAAACGAACTTTCCTTTTGTGGTTCTTTACTATCGTCTACGAGACTGAAATATATAAAGCACTCCCATGAGTTAACCTCTAACATTTGATATTTCATAAATTTAAACCTCAGTATTACAAGGTATTTCAACGGAAAGAGAGGAATAGTTAAATACTGATCACACAAACATGCCTTCTTTTTTTAATTAAACTTGGAAACAATTTACAGTCCCTCTTTGGTTAAAGAGGAAATTGAAGAAAGAAATCCTACTTATATTATAAGTGTGAAAGTTTGTATGTTTGTGTGTCAATCACGCCGCTAGTACTGGAAGAATTTTGAAGAAATTACGGTCACAGATATGCTATTAGCTAGATTCATTAATAGGATTTTATCCGAATACCTAACAATAATTTCTGTTTTTATTGTTTTCTTTCTTTTTCTTCTTACCTAAATAATGAGCATACAAGCATCAACTCAATTTGTATAGGAATTTTTAATTAACTAATTTGTTTTCCTAAAAAAAAAGCTATCCTCGTCACATTCGTAAGTAATAGAACCTAATAAAACTAACACAGCAAGTATAATTAGTAACATATATTATAGTTGTAATTAATAATTGTAAAGTAAGGAATAAAGCTTAAATTATTAATATTTATTTTTATTTTCGTCACAGACTATACAAATGAATCAAACCTAATGTTAGACTCCACCGGTCTCTCCTCGGGCCTGATAACCTCCTCCAGTCGTCTCAGCCCGGCGAAGGGAGACAGCTCAAAGCTCTCCTCCAACTCTTCGTAGTTTATTTGAGTGTTCAAGCACATTACTCCGACGGCTACTTCTTTGTGCTAGAATTCGTATTTAATGTAATATTGACTAAAATACTACCTTAGTACACATACAATTACACCTAACTTTATTAGGAGTAGCCTGTTTCAGTGCTATTTTTTCTATGACCGTGTAAATCTACAAGTATTCTTGACATTAAAAAATAAGGTATCACTAAATTTCATATAGAAACTCATGTCTTCAAGACGTTGTGTCGTAAAATATTACGACGGTGAAAATTACTCAATGAAAATCTGTACAATTTACGGGTTTGTCAGTACAAACTACATCTTAATGAAAATATGTTAAGTTGTAGGGATGTTCTACACCTACGATTCCAAATTATTAAATTTTAGGTACTACTGGTACCTCGCAAACAAGTAAAACTCGCTCGGACTCAGGGTGCCGCGAGATAAGCTCACTGACGTAGAAGTCTCCGTAGAGTTCTCGTAGCCGCGTAGACTGGCGCTCTATTATCGGCACTATATCATCGTTATCTTCCTCACTGTATAGCAAAATACTGATAAAGCTATCGACTTCATGGATTAAGGTATGGCCTATAAGTATTAACTGTTTAACTATTAGTCAAGTTATATTATTTATTTACAGTGTGTTTATGTTTCCGAATTGATTTAACTGTTTAACTATAAGTCAAGTTATATTATTTGTTATCAGACTGTTTATTTTTCCGAATTATTTTTAAGGGGCTTTCACTTTAAAGTTTTATTTCACAAACAACAACATAATAAACCGTGTCTTGTTATAATAAAATTATAATTGAAGTCAAACAAAACACAATAGGGTAAAATGAAAACAACGTAGTAGAATTCAAGTGTCTATATAATATTACGTCGCCACAAGCCTATACAAATAACTAAGTATATAGTTTTTCCTTTGTGTAACAATAGACAAAGTACAGGTCATGTTAACCATTTAAGAGTTAAAAGCGAACTTTTTGTTAATAAAAGTGTCTATATATCTATAAAGGTTTATATATCTACTAACAAAGTGCAGCTAAAAAGTTAAAAACATTCCCAACTTACACAGCCCTCCGTATCCTCAATCTAGGGCTGACTTCGTTTCGATCAGCGACGAGCAGCGTGGGCAGTTGATCCCCCGGGACCCCGCGCTCCAGGGCCTGCATCCGTCTGAACGATGCCTCGGAACGAGACTGCCCCGGTACTAACACTGAATGAGACGACGAAGTAAAATTGTATCAGGCTTAAGAGTCCCTATCAATTTTTCTGCAAAACGGACGAATTGCCTACTTTTGTAGAACAAAGTTCAGATTGCTGACTATAAAATACCTATAACGAATTATGTATGAAAACAATAAAGTATCGATAATGTATTTTAAATTAAAATATCTTATCTAACGTTGTTCATATACAAAATGATTGGTTATTTATGATTTAACGCAATATACATTACGTTATGTTTAGGTAGTACCTACAAGTAAGTACTACCTAGTATAGTATCATATTATCTGTAGTACTAAGTACCTACTGAAGAAAGTGAACGGCTGCCATTTATTTTCTTCTTAGATGGTACAAAAATTTATATTATTTTACGCCTGACGAAGTAAGAGCCTTTATGTTTTGCGAATGATTGTACGGCCGTCATTTTTTTATGTTAGATGATACAAGAATTTATATTGTTTTATGCCTAACGAAGTAAGAGCCTTTATGTTTAACGAGTAATTGTTTGTCATTTAACTTACACGGACATTCGATTATGGTCCTCATCATAGCAATATACTGTAAGTACGGATCGTGCATAAACAAAGACTTGAGCATGTTATCCACAAGTTCTCTCGCATAAATTGGATTCCAGCAAAGCAAATGCAAGAATAACGTATTTCTGGAATTCAATTCTACACATCTGCAAAATAGTGGTTAGAAAATACTTTTATGTGGTGAATAAACTACATACAGTTACAACAGAACGAGTTATTTAGTTAATGTTTTTTTTTCTATTATTAATAATCACCCTAATAAAACTTTTATCTTAAATATTTCAGTATGTAAAAATTGTAGAAAAAATATGGATTATGTAAGTAGTTTTTTCAATAAGCTTTTGTTAGACTATAACTATAGCGAGAACAGCCTCATATTAGGCATATTCAATACTATTATTACAAAATATTAGTTGAGTTATGAGTACAGCAAATGTATTACTTATATTTTGTCCATACGAAGTCTTCCCATGCTGCAGGATTAACGGATGGCATCAAAGGATAATCTTTCGCTGATAGGAACCCAACTATGGTACCATTTATATCAAGTTGGCAAATTGAGAGGACACAATTATTTCTGAAAGTTAAAAAAAATCGGGAATAAACATTTTAAAATCCAACAACATAATTAAAAATTGGTAAAACTAAAAATCTTTGCACGAAACAAATCAATATTACTCTTGATTTTTAACAAAAAAAATGTTGATATAAAAATCATGGTTTCAAATTAATACTGACACACTGAATATGGTTAAAACATCAATAGTGCTTACGATATAACCAATAATACACTTACAAAAGATATTTAATATCCCAAACATTCTTTACACGAAAGTTTAATGACATGGACTCATTTACCAGAGCCATTATAGCTGGAGCATCTTCTGGGACTGTCATTCGTATACGTCCCAAGGGTACAGCGCGAAATATCCGCGAAACCATATTTATACAAATATTTATTAAGGGTACTTCGTAAGTAATATGTGAAAATAAGTAGACAAGAAAACAATCATGAGCTATCTTCTTTCAAGTTTCTGACAGTATATTTTTTTTATAAATGTATGCAGAATTATTTTTCTATTCTAGTGCCTAATATTCTTACGGTACACACATATTACGATATTTGTACCTACTCCTAATAATTTATTAGTTATTCGCAAACAACTCAAGTCTCGATGGAATTGCAATAAGTAGAACTGAAACCT
>LQNK01001402.1:90034-122497 GCA_001586405.1 Phoebis sennae
CTATCAAGTATGAATAAATGAGTGAATTTGCTTCTCAGGTTTGAAAAGAAATTAATTTTCAAGATAAATGTTAGTTTTCGGTACCCGAAATTTGGCTTATGTTTTCTCCAAAACTAGTTGGCTGAGCATGATGGGAGTTTTACTCTCGCTGTTGCTAAAGAATGTTTTGTATTATTAGGACGAAAAATGAGCTTGTCCGATTTTAGGGGTAAAAAAAATACTGTGGGACGTCATCTGTCGATGGATGGCGGATGGATCGGCAGATGTAAATTACCTACTACGGGTGGCTACGGATAGACAGTCTGCTGATGTGTAGAAGGGACATAACTGACGATATGCAGACGTTACTGTCGTATTTTTCTGACAAAAATATAGTGTTTTGTTTGTAAATAAAAGATAAATAAGGCTTAAGGGCTGCAATAAATACATTGTTTCGCTGGCTCTCTTAATTCAGTTGTAGTGTTTACATTTACAATTACATAATTATTTCTAATGCAATAGCTGGCAAAGGTGTATGTATATCACATTGTTGTATTGGTAAAGGTTTTGTGAGGTCTTAAATAAACACACATTATAGTTACGCTTATATTTATTTAATATCCTGAAAATTCAAACTTGCTGAATTTTACAAATACATTAAACTAAAACGTTTGTAGAAGCGCTATCGAACGAGACTACTCGAGCTTGCTTAACATAAGTTCATTAAAAACCCAATTTACCGTCTAATATACAGAACACATACTAATAAAATAATTTATTTTTGGAACTATACTACGAATAGCATCAATAAATAAGATGACTTCATTGTGGATCTCTTTGGGTGAATCGATCGATCGAGCCAAATGGAAAATTGAACTACATAAAAATAATATTAACAATTTTAATTAATTCAAGCTAAGACATTAATATTTACAAACATTAAGAAAAATAATCCCGCGACCCACAATAGATTATAGTAATTCTAAAACTAAAAATATTATTAGGTGCTACATCGCACGTTATTCGATAGAGCTTATACTAAAATTAGATATTATGAAAAAAATTAGGTTATATTGCTCAATTCAGCGCTAGGCGGACAATGCTCAGACGTCAAACTAATTTGCGACATAATTTATCCTCTTTAAAACTTATTCATAATTCATCATTCATAGCAAATGTTTTTAGATAAAATTGGAAGCCAAGGAGGTTAATTTACTTACAATTACAGTGGTAAAATGTGTTTTGGACCTTTGGCGCTAGAAGTCAAATGATTCAATGTAAGATTCTTGTTTTCAAACTGAGGAAGATTTTTTGCGATTCTGATAGTTGTGGAACGATATAATTATTCTAAATGTTTATTTACAAAGCAAATGACGATATTTGTATCGGTAACCTCCAGTCGTGATGTACACTCATTATATCTATGATTCCAGATTATGCTTTATATAATGCATTTTTACTCAATCTTACGTAAAAATAATACTTACATCTAAGTCCAAACTGTAGTAGCCTTTCGTAACTAGATAATAACCAACCTATTTTCACGCGATTCTTAATTTCTCTATATAGTGAGATGTCTTTTACGTGTACAAAAATATCATTAATATGAATAATATTATTATTAATATATTTCTATCTATATATTTCAGTCCCTACGCCAAAAGTAGTTTGTAAAAACGCAAACCTTAAAATAATCTTACGGTAGACTTCGACATCATTGATTAATAATTAAATGATAAACTATGATCTGATAATTCATTTAATATTTTGTTAATATATGAGTATCATTGATAGAAATAGCTTTAAAACCTTAATCTAGAAGCAATGGACAATATGCTAGATTTGTGGAACTTTTAAAAACCTAACTAAGATTCTTACAGTACAGTATAATATTAAATGATATATTATTGCTTACAATACATGTACGTACGCATTGATCAAGATATTCATCTAAACCTTACATGTAACATGCTAATTATTGAGTACAAAAAATATATATTAATATTCAAATTTGAAAATGTAAAGGATTATTTATTTTTCAAACAAAAACAATCCTTTGACAGGTTTATATGCAAGCAGGTGGTGTGTTGTGTAAATCTGTGCAGTTTACTAGTAATATCAAGCTTAGATGAAAATCTCAGTCAAAACACTGTAAAATCAATGTCCCTTACACTCAAATATCACCATCGTGACAGGAATAAATAAATGTCTTTTTAATTAGTTACGTCATTGACTATACTAATTATACACACATTATAGTCAATGTAGAAGTTTAACATTTGGAAAATTATTTTTAATTATGGTATCCATAAAACCTTTGGTAAACAACTGACCTATTTTACAAATGAAAAGAAAAATAAAGTTAGGAATCATACATAACGTCTGTCTGGATAGTTTTAATTATTTATTACGTAACCACTAGTCACTATGGCGATATCTATAAAAGATGCATAAGACATTAAAGTTTACAATATTTCATATAAAAAGGTTATTGGTAATTAACGTATATCATAGTCCTTGAATGTACAAGGCTTAATATTAAGAGATTTTAAAATAACTGACTTCTCAAGGGGACTAAAAATTGGTAGCATTTTAGAATTCCACTAAGACTTTGTTATTAAAGGAGATATAAGTCATGGATAAAATTTTTAGTATTGTACTAAACTATTTCGGGCGGCAGCATTCTTATTAGAGCTTGTAGTGCTATAAAATATATGGGTTATGTATGAATAAGAAAACACATACTAAGAAGTATAAAATATTTACGTATTATTACATTTGTTACTTCCTTTGATGCATATGAATATAAATACATGGAGTGAAGTGGCAAGACTATATTTACAAGTTTTAATGTCGAAATAATAATAACCTAAAGAATGATTTCGAGAATAATTTAAAAGTTAAAATTAAATCTATTTTCGATACATTTGTATCATTGTGATTGTTTATCTTAGAGCTATAACATATCAATCTAATATTTACAATTTCCGTAGTATATTTAATTTCGGTAGTTCTGCACGTATACGATTAACTCCACCATTAGATACGAATGTATCGTCCCTTCCAATTTTCGCTTTATAACGAGCTTTATTGCAAACCTTTACATTTTTTATGATTAAACAAATTCAATGTTACCACATGAATGCTATAATAGTTAATTAAGAAATTATTTAATTGGTGATAACTGACATTGATTTATATATTTAAAATAATATCAATGCAAAAAAAATGGATTTACCAATCATTGATTACATGCCGAAGCAATTTAAAAAAAGTAAAAATAAATTCATTATTATTTGCCATAGTGTTGTATAAAATTCAGTTACTATAGCTCACAAAAAAAGGGCTTTTGAAACAATTCGTTTTTACAGAATATTCATGTAATAATTTTGATGTTCTGATACATTAAAGCAAACAATATTTCAACAAACAATAACACTATGAGGCTGCTACAGGCATCGAATTAATTTTAATGCCATAACTGTAACAGCATACTAATAAAAACTTCGAGTTGCTGTATATTTATTTTCATTGAAAATACGCTATAATCGTAATCTTCTAATTCAGGATAACTTTTGCTGATATATATGGCTAGCGAGGCAATGTGTCGCAAATGTCAAGTTTAAGCTCCTCCTAAAAATAATGAAAATAAAAATTGTAAATCATACTGTTTTTATTTGTTATTACACATTGAAAATTAATGAACAAATTGACTTTCGATTCTTAAAATTCCGATTGTATTAATCTATGAGGTGCCCTAACCTGTAATGTGGATGGAGCAGATTCAGTATAGTATTTTTTTAATATAAACTAGTAAAAGGCACGCATATTATATTTTTGTCCTTTTTGAATAGCGTAGACGACGAATGGATGGTACAGAATATTAAAATCAATCCATTTATATCATTATATGTAAATATCTATGGGATAAAACTCAAGTGCTGTTTATTTGTTCCTGCTAAAGCTCGAAAACGCTGGACCGATTCAGCTAATATCGATCTTGAACAAAATCGAAAATAAAAAAAATGGACGATTTATTATCCATGCCCTGTCAAATAAATTGCGTTCAGAAATGGCGACACGAATCTCGCCGGGTCAAGGCATATTCAAATATAAATAAAAAGTATAGTTTCAGTTTGTCAAGAATGTCAAAAATGCTGTCTCGAGGACGATTTTTTATTTCCGTCAAAACCGTTGAAATTCACCCTGTACGTGCAGGTGTTTTTACTCATTGTTACTGTAATCGTGTATTGTATAAGCGTCCTCACATCACTTGGCGGTCTTCTGCTTGGGCGGCGTGGTGGGCGCGCCGCCGAGCTCAGCGGACGCGCCGATCGACACGCCCTCGCTGTCCACCTCCGTCTAAACACATACATTAATATTATATAGATTACTAGCCATGCTCCGCGGTTTCACCCGCGTTTTTAGCTTTTGATCCCGTTCCAATTCTGGGATAAGCAGCAGCCTATATGTTATTCTGGATATATCCCTTATCTATTTGTATACGAACTTTCATGACAATCACTTCCGTAGTTTTTGTGTGTAAAAGTAATAAACACACTTATATTAAATTTTTATTATTAGATATGATTTTTTTTTTGTTAGATGCTTACCTTTTCATCTTTAGCAGTTGTGTTTTTCGGTGATCCAGTGCCATTATTACTGCTGCTATTTTCTTCGTTATTTTCAGTTGCTTCTGTACTTGTAGTACCTACAACATTAATAAATATTGTAAAATTGTATTCAGATATGTATAGCAAAATATCAACTTGTACGTAATCAAGCTTAATGCACATTACATAATTTCTAGTTTGTGTTTGTAGTTTTCATTAGTAGTTAATAAAAATAATTATAAAATATATTGTCTAACTAGACAATATATTTATACTGAATTTTAATATGTAAGTAACGTCTGTCGGCCGGTCTTGCAATGACGATTGTATGAATTTTGTAATGCTTCTCTCCATAACAATGAATGAAACCATGTGTGAATGTACCACTAGCCCAACGTGAAAACAGGCGCTATTTATGTGTATTTGCATAAAATCTAGATATTACAGGACTCATACGACGCCACCTTTTATTTTGTCACAATTTAACTCACAGATAAAAGGTACAGTATCCAATTAATACAAGTGATATTTCTACAAAACGCTGCACAACTCGTACTCGAGGCGATTTAAGAGCTGGAAACTTGTTTTGACTGTACTAATAATGTGACATGTTGACTGCCTGGTTGGTCTAGAGGCCACCATGGCCGAAATCGGTCGAGGTAGCTATTATTATCATTATGTGACACGATACCCACCGGCTTGTATATGGCTGCCGCGGTCCGCCTCGTGTTCGCGCAGCACCGCGTCCAGGTTGTAGCGGCGGCGGTACGAGATGAAGAACGTGCGCACGTGCGCCTCGGTCTTCGTGCCTAGCATCTCTGCGATCGCTTGGAAGTCTTTACCTGTCCGACAAATTCACTTGTTACTTAGATAAAAGTGAGGTAACATTAGCTTACAATACAATTAATAACTTTTTGGCAAAAAATAGAACTAACTTCTAAAACATAGACAATAATTTTTATTTTATTTTTGAAATCAAAGTCGGTTCGAAATCTTGTTAAATTGAAAATAGGTAAACGCAATTATTTTTATGTATGTAATTATTTTTCCATTTTTAATGACCTACTAACCTTCGCATCCGAGCTAGTCACAATTCAGTCTCAGAGTTACAGTTTATGGGTATGTACAAAATTGAAACTGAACTGTGGAGCTTATTCTGTTGATTTTCGAGGAGTTCCTTGGTATCTCTTCCACATGGATGATCAGACTTTAACCAAATGTATATGGAATCACCCAGACACTACTCATTCATGTGCAAAAATAATTAAGCGAATCGGTCCATAAATGGTGGATATATTATATATAACATACATAAAAAAATCAGTCCAATTGAGAACCTCCTGTTTTTTTTTTTTTTTTGAAGTCGGTCAAATATTATTGCGATAATCATACCATATTTCCGTACAGCTGTGACCGCCATTAACAGTTCTTCATTTGTCCAACGAGAGTTTATTTTAGCTGGCGGCTCTCCCGGTCTATATTCCTCGACACCCGAATCGCCGACTTTGCGTTTCATTGCACTTAACTGTTGCTTATTTTGCTGCACCTACAATTACACACATTATTACGACAATTGCCATGCATTTAAAATATGTCTTAAGTATCGAAAATAAAATCACTAAGATGAAAAATAAGGATATGTGCATATCTGGATTATCCAAAACAAGAGATCGCAGCCGGGTCTTAACTAAATGCATTTAAGCGGATAAAAAATAATAAATATAAGGCATGTGTGCAGAATATCGTAATACCTAAAGTA
Source organism: Phoebis sennae (assembly GCA_001586405.1). Taxonomy (NCBI): domain Eukaryota; kingdom Metazoa; phylum Arthropoda; class Insecta; order Lepidoptera; family Pieridae; genus Phoebis; species Phoebis sennae. The sequence goes on from LQNK01001402.1 coordinate 96,386, forward strand.
TTAGGCGAAATGTTCGATAACCTCACATTTTATAGATGTTAATAGCGTAAATGTATGAGTTAATAGGGTTTGGCGTGTCGCGTCTTACTTGTCGCTTCAGGGATATAATTTCCCTGTCCATCGACTTGAGCATGGCTTCGCCCTGGTTGGCGAGGCCGGGCTGCGGCGGGTCGCCGGGCTGCGGGCCGGTCGCCATGGCCACGAGATCGTCGTGGTTGATGTAAATGCCGCGCGGCAAGCGATGCTTGTACCGCACCTGCTTGGCCCCGGGGCCCCTGCGCCCGGACGGCCCGCACAGAGGCCTCATACTGCCCGTCCGTCTGTCACATCATCGCCAACGATCAAACAACTGTCTACCCTCCCCCTCTTCACGTCGGGCCAAATCCGCCCAGGACCGTTCCACCAACGCGCATTCTGACGACTTGCGTTTCTCGTCAAAGCCGACGGTTACAAAATATACGATACAAAGTTGACTACGAAAGCGAACTAATCCCGTCCTATTCCACTGTACACGTTGGAGTTCGCCTATGCTGGAGACATTTGGCCCAACGTGAAAAGCAGGCGCTATTTATGTGAAAGTCATGCAAAAATCTAGATATTACGGGACTCATACGACGCCTCGACAAGACGCATGTTTTATTTCATGACAACTTAAACTTGCAGATAAAAGGTACAGTATAAAATTTATGTAAGTGACCTAATTCGATGCAAAACTTGTATCCGAGGCGAATTATGAGCGCGAAACTTTCTTACAAATGAGTTTTGTTACCGACCTGGCGTGCACGAGGCATGCCTGGCAAAGTTTCTGGGAGTTGTGTGGCGTTGTCTGGGAGCATAGAATGCCGCACACAGTGCACCATTTGCCCGCGCTCTCACCGCCGTCGCCCTAAACCCCAATGCAACACTTTACTATCCTCGACAATCTATAACCATGACTCCTCACATACTTCATTTAAAAACCCATTAGAATATCAAATATTCTGCACACATTAAGAACAAATCCAAGGGGCTGTTAAAGGAAGCATGCGGGGAAGGTAAAGAGAACAAGGACAAGGATAGGATAGCAGATTTAGTTCAAGTAGGAAGATTATTACTTTATTACTTTTAAATATTAGATTGAATTTCATGCAATATATGTAATATTTAATAGTCACGATGTGTGAGATTGTTATTGTGCACTTTTAAATGATCAAGACACACCTGCTTTGCGCATGATATAGTGCTAAAACAGAAGATCACATTTCCCACATCTTGATGAATTAACATGTTTTATATATTAAAATACATGAATATGGCTGTAGATATAGTTTGTAGATAAAAATGCAGAGCAGTTAAACTTAATAAAGCGAAATTGATAAGCCAGCAAAATAAAAACCTTTAAAATGAATTGTTTTGCAGAGATATTTGAACAAACTTGATATAAAATACTGGGGTTAAAATTATTTTTTTTAAAAGGTAATTCGAAATAAAAGAACTGATTATATTTAAAAATCAAGATCATAAATTATTATTGCTAGCAATTTATCCTACATTCATGTCTCTACTCAACCACAACTTAGAGAAATATCATAAATATGGTGCAATCAAGATAGATGCACTAGTCCAATATTATATTTTCCATTAAACATATGTTACAATGATTTACTTAAAAATTATTAATAAAGATTAATAATTAATTTGATTTACATGTTTAAAAGCATATTTTAATTACTAACATAATTGTAATTCATAAATTTTGGATTGTTATTGGTTCAATCATAAATTTTATGAATCATTCAAAAACTCTTTGTTCAAATAGCTGAAGCAATGTGCAAAAAAAATGAACAAATTAGAATGAATACATCAAAACATAAAATATTACTCATTACACTACCATAAGTTAAACAGAAAAATAAATGAGGATTACATGATAAAAACAATAAATGTATGGATAATGGCTTGCTTGGGGTTGAGACGAACAATTTCAATACAGAACATCGAAACACACCAATAAATAGATAAAGTGTGATAATGGAAGAAGACATTTAACATCCAATCAATATTATTCATACTTGTGGGGAAACACCCACCTCGGCTGGTTGGCCAATGCGAAGTGCAGGCCCGCTGGCCGGTTGGGACTTGCCTCCGCGGACAATACCTCGGTGGTAAGTCCACTTCTGTTATTGCCAATATAAATTATATCCATCTCATAACATTTAAAACCTCACTATTTCATGTCAATACATTCAACAGCACATTATATGCAGAGTTCAAAAACAAATTGTCACAGAACATTTTCAAATTCAGGGATTTATTTACACATGAAAAAACTTCAAAATTTTGATGTAATAAAAATTTTTGATATTTGCTTTAATGTTTCTACATGTAAAATTAGCTCAGATGTGATCTACTCTGCATTTCTATTTACCAAACAAATAATGTTAATACAAACTAAAGTATGAAAAATCATTGGACAATCCAGATACACAGATCATTAAAATGTTTCAGTATTCTCATAAAATGGGTACATTTACAAACAGAACATACAGAATACAAGCATGATATGAGTAAATATAACATACCTTCTCATCATTGTCAGAATCTTTGTCTGAGCCCCCAGGTTCTGAAGTAGCTTTGGAATCATTTTTACCAGTACTAGATGCAGTAGCATTCCGCCCATCACTGACAACATCCATTAGAGAAGTCCTTGCCCTTGTCTTCTTCCATGAGTAATAGTATTTTACCAATGATGCTATTGATTTATCTGGCAACTATTAAACACAGTTTATTTTATCTAAAGTATAAACCAACAAGAGAACAGCAAGTTTATAATGTGCAATACAAACCATTTGCCTTATCCTGTGAAAACTTTTTCCGTGAAATTGGAAAGCCTGTTCAAAAAGCACCTTGTCTTCTACAGTCCATTCATCAGGGAAGGGTGTGAAATTAGCCAAATCCATTGATGCTCTGCTAAGATCATGTTTGTGCCAGAACAACATACCTAATGCTTGCTCCCCATTATATCCATACTTTTCTTTTGCTGTTGTAATATATTCATCCACTAAAAAAAACAATAAGCTTCAATATTTTTAATTTTAAGTACCTGTAAAGAACATTAATATTTGTTTTTCTTTAACTTACACTTAGTATCAGATATGTCAGACGTTGGTGACCACACCAGTAGCGCCCTATCGGATATTTGATCGGGTCTTCTTTGTTCCACTGGTTCTAGCTCAGGACACACGGCCTGATAGTCTCGACCAACTCTGATTTTCTCAGCTGCAAATGGCACTACTGCTTGGTTTTGTTTACATGATGATTGATGAGATGAAGCGCAGCATGTAGGCGAATGATGAAAGCATAAAAATAAAGCACGAAATGAGTCTGCTGTTAAGTATGACGTATTATAGCGACGCATCAATCAAGCTGTTCACTCGAGGTAAACAAGTGGTTAGTAATTTATGTCTGGCAGATAGTCACTTCTGTCATGCTTTTATGAAGTTATAGAAGAATGTATGTCCTTAAAGAATAGTATAAAGCTTACCGTTCTCTTCTTCAGAACTGGAGTCTGGGCTCCCGTGCCCATTAGGGCTGGGTCCCCTCGAACGCTTCCCGTTACGAACATCATTATTTCTCTCGGCTAAGACCATGATTGTCACGTCCAACACTCAATAACACAAAATGCACTTAATTATAACACAATTAAAAAGTTCTCTCATCTATTATGATGTTCTAAGGAAAAACAAAAGACAATTATTAGGAAATGCGAAGCTCGCACTTCAATTCAAACGTGATTCAAACCACCGCATCAATACTTTGACAAACCAGCATCAGAATGTAACGAGTCGTTTAATGGCGTCTGTAAGTTGCGCATTCACTTTTCCTTTTCCGAAAAAAAAATGTTTTTGCAATATTATGTATGTTAAGTGATATAATAATTCTATGACAATGATTGTTTACTAGAATATTAATTTTATATTGTCTTATAATGATATATAAACAAAAAAGATTTATTCTGGCATGGCAACATTCTTTATACAGACGTTTATAAATTATCTGACTAACACTTCTTTCATTAATTGCCCGGTTATTTTTTTTCGCTGTACTCCTAATTACAAAAGAATTCAATTTATAAGTACCATTTTACTGAATGTATCTGTATAACATCTATTTTAATAATTTCGTGAAGAAATTCTTATTTTTAAAAGATTTAAATATTATGATTTGATTTTAGTCTACAAGATGGCGTTATTTGTTTTGATTACTAATTAATGTATCAATTATTACATTTTATAATAAATCATTGTATTTTTATATTTTTTATTTGGAAAGTATACCCAAAGTACTTGATTGTGTTTAATTTTAGATATAATATGTATATTACTTTGTCGGCTTTTATTTATGGGGCTGTCAGGACTCAGAAATCAGGATGATGTTTTTAAGGGATGAACCGCGCCACGTGAACAGTTTCAGTTCTTCGTCGTTCCTAAATAAAGTACTAATGATGTACAGGAAATAAAGAAAACAATATTAAATATTGAGATGATATCTTTACTAATAATAAAATAAACCCATCTATACTAATATAATATTATGAAGCTGAAGAGTTTGTTTGTTTAAACGCGCTTATCTCAGGAACTACTGGCCCGATTTGAAAATATTTTTAGGTTTGATAGCCCATTTATCGTGGAAGGATATGGGCTATATATCATATAGCCTATAGCCTTCCTCGATAAATGAGCGAAATTCCCACGGGAGCGGAGCCCTGGGGCGCAGCTATCTATAATAAAGCTGAAAAGTTTGTTTGAGACCGCGTAAATCAGAAAATATTTGTCCAATTTGAAAAAAAATATATTTGTTTAAACCTCGCACTATACGTCGCACACGCATAAGCGGCCTATATATTATGTCGACGGATGGCGGATGCATCGACGAACGTAAATGCTTATTTGTCTTTCAATTCTCTGTTTCTGTTTTTCTCTCTCCTTCCTCTTTCAGTTCCTACTTCTAGGGGTGACTGAAAAACAGTATTGTTTTGTCTTATGACAAAGCAAAAGAATGCTGAGTCATCGCCTTTTGCCATAATTCTGTTATTATTATTATTATTTTAAATTTCTATGATTAATTGTAATTGTTTTATGACAATAAATTACGAACTTTAGGTAGCTGTCTGCTTAAAGGCATACTTAATACCCCGTTTTCACGACCGCGTAAGACACAATGTGTTAGATAAAGTTAATTTAATGTCACCCACCTCTACTAATTCAAAGATTTGACCTATGTCTAATTAAGATCTTAAAATTAGGTACCTAATTGAAAAGTTAAATTCATAAAAGATGATTGATGAAAAGAATGAAAACATGAATGATGTTATTACTTAACATACAAATATGGCATCGTAGGCATTAAATTGAATTTGATAAATCATAAAATGATATTGTACTGTGTTTTTTATATTATTTTAATCTGACTTCACCGATTTTTGTATTTTTTCTTTGGTTTTAATATACCTTCTCCACACACTCGGGTGCTATCCCCACCGTTTGTGAGTTTGATGATGGAATTTCATAGAAATTAATTTGTTTTGTGTAAAGGCACAAATCTAAATTAAGTAAAATGTTGAGTATACATACTAACAAGAAAAAAGCGGTTGTTATGATATTAACTGTAAGTCTATTCTATATGTTTCTATGGAAAATATAAACTATTTCTTTATTTTACATACTTTATTAAAAAACAATTTTTATTTAACACAAGTTATGCCTCACGGTTTCACCGACGTATATTTTATCCAATGTCCTTCCACGGGCTTCAAACAATCTCTATACAAAATTTCATCCAAATCGGTTCAGTAGTTTACGCGCGAAGAAAAGACAGACAAGCAGACAGACAGACAGACTGGCACAGTTTCTTTCGCATTTTTAATATTATTAAAGACTATAAAGTTTATTGTGTATAATAGCCTATAATAATGTTGTTTTGAACCCTACCTAGTTCAGTATTTTTGCGTGTAAAATACATATTTCCACACAAACTTTCGCATTTAAAATATTAGTAGGATAAAAAAAAATCAAACCATTTAAAATGAAAGATGCACAATCTGTTTTGTCGGGAAAGGCGTGTTCCCCTTTCTCATCACAACAATTATACAGTATATAATATTATAGTAATTAATTATACAGTATATTAATTAATAATCCCAAAATCATTATAAAATTACATATATGATCTCGGAGATTGGCCATTGAGAGGTAATATAACATGTTATACTATACTAGGGTAGGCTTGAGGTTTTATTCTAAGTGTGAATAATTTTGTTAAATAGGACTGATTTTAGACATTATAATAATAATTTATATACCATTGGGAACAGAGTAGTAATCATTTACAGGAACTGCGAACATGCTCACCATCACCACATCGATGAGGGATTAAGGAGCAGTAAGTTAATGTTGTTCACTAGACCCATTACTGCTAGTTTATATAGTTTAAATTATGTACGAGTACGTCGCGTCGCTTGCGAGATCTGTGATATGTCATTTTATTTGACAAAGACAGTCCATAGCCATGTGACACAAAATTATGTATCTCAATTCTCAATATTTGACAATATTGACATTTCTTGATTTTAATCGCTACAGAACGTGAGGGTCATGAATATTCAATATTCTTATAAAATAATGTTTTCAAAATAATTAAATATAATGTCCCTCTACGTATGTAAAAAGGGCTAACAATTATGTTAGTTTTATATAAATCCTAAATAAAATAATTATAGAAGTAATGGTGATGTCGTGAACAAAACCGCATTGTCAGGTCTTATTGTTTTGCACAAAATAGTGATAAAGTTATGTAACGTTTGTTGGTTTTGTATTAGTGAATAAAACAAGGACGCAAAAATGAGGACGGTTGCATTGATCAGTGGTGGCAAGGATAGCTGCTACAACATGATGCAGTGTGTTGGTGCCGGCCACACTGTCGTAGCGCTGGCCAACCTCCAACCACTCCATAAAGGTTATTACTGTCACGCATATCCCTACATAATTATATATATCATATTTCACGGATCTCCGTCATACATAAAATAACAATTTGCAATGTAAATAATTATAATGATGATAACAGCTGGACCTATATAATTGAACAACGGCGATGAGATTAATGCGAATTTAAATTAATATCACCGACTGTAGGCTAAGATTGATAGTCATAAATAAATCTCTCATTACAAAACATGTTTTAGATGAATTGGACAGTTATATGTATCAAACTGTTGGCCACCAAGGAATTGAGTTATATGCTGAAGCTATGGACCTTCCTTTATATAGAGAAGCAATATCTGGTGTAGCTGTTGATCAAGGGAGGAATTATAAGCCAACAAATAATGATGAAGTTGAAGATCTTTACAGGCTACTTTCAAGGGTCAAGGTATTAATTCATGTTTTTATGTTTACAAGAATTAAATACTAGCTAAACATTTTAAACAGACTTTATTTTAGAAGTAAAAAGCCTTTGGTTATATGAAAGTTTTAAGAATAGCATTGAAATCTTATTTAAATCAGTAAATCTCTCAGTGAAGCAAATGTAAACTTGTTTATGTACTTTGTTAGATGTAACTCAGTAATTGGGTTAGGGTGCATAACATTCTTCTTACATAATTGCTATTCAGTAGTTCAATATGCTAAGGATTTCAACATACAGAGACTCTTCCAATTGAAATATAAATAATTTTACCTGAGACAGACATTGATGTTCTTAATAAAATATATATTAAAGTACATTTTCTTGATGTTTCATGTTTTTTTTTATATACATATACATAAATAATATAAAGATGTTGAAATAAATCTTGTTGCTGATTACCATTCAGTTTTTACCAACTATATTTTATTTAAAATAAAACTTAATTTTGTCTATGATTTGCATCATGCATAGATGGTTGCTAATATTTTTATATTGTGACATCATTATAAAAGGATTATAAAAAAGAATACAATACATCAGTTTCATATGACTGCATATTTAAGCAGTTGATAAACTTAGTGACCTTTGTCCTGATATGTTGTCTTAACTATATTTGTAATTCCTAGCAAATAAATAATTAATGTCATCATAATATGTATTCCAATACTACATTATTAAATAATTTTGCCAATGACTTGTCATACTTGTATAGGGAACATCATAAAATATCTATGGATTTAAATTGACTCCATGGATTATATTTATATATTGACAATACAAACAGAAAAATTTATTTTTAGAATGAGATGAAAATTGAAGCTGTATCTTGTGGGGCTATTTTGTCTGATTACCAAAGAGTAAGAGTTGAAAATGTGTAAGTGGCTTATATTTTTAATATTCATCTACACTCTAATATTATAAAGAGGAAACATTGGTTTGTTTGGTTATAATGGATAGGTTCAAAAACTATTGGACCAATTTTAAAAATTCTTTCACCGTTTAAAAGCTACATTATCCACAAGTTGGAAAGGAACATTGCCACATGGATCAGCCAGTATCTAATAATTTGAAACATATTTAATTCCTATATTCTTATGAATAGTGCAACCCCTGACTCTCCTATCCATTACAAAATTTACCATGATTTTAATGACACACACAAACCCAAAATGAAGAAAAGCTTAAACTAACCCACCAAATGTTTTACGTCATCAAGGACTTGCATAAGATATTAACATTGTAAGAAATAAACTTTATTATATAACTTATTTTGTATTTATTTATTGTATCTGTCTTCCTACTTCAAGGTGTCAAAGACTGGGTCTTGTGTCACTGGCATATCTGTGGAGAAGGAACCAAAAAGAGCTCTTACAAGAAATGATATCTAGTGGTATTGAGGCTATCATTATAAAGGTACACAATATTGTTTATTTATGATTAAACTGTTATTTTCACAAGAATACTATAAAGTTTAATGTGGAAGTAATGCTTATCAGAATATGTTATTTTTCTAGAAAACTTAACAAATGTATTACTAATACTTCAACAACAACAATAATAATTAAACAATATAATAGCTAATTTACATAATGAATAGTTTTTCTAATGTTAGTTATGGACTATTTTATTTTAACAAAAGCCAAGTGATTTTATGATTAAGATCACTCGCAAACAAAGATGTTCCTAGATAATATTTTATGATAATTATTGTAGGTTGCAGCTCTAGGGTTAGATCCGAGGGTACATTTAGGGATGACACTAAAAGATATTCAACCACATCTTCTAGTCATGCAGGAGAAGTATGGGCTCAATGTTTGTGGCGAAGGGGGGGAATACGAAACATTTACCTTGGACTGTCCTTTGTTTAAGAAACGGCTAGTCATGTAAGTATTCAATTATCCACAGTTATACTAATTGTTTTGTCATTAAAAATGTAAGAATATTTTTGAGTGTAAGTATTTAGACTAAATATGCTAAATTTAGTAATAACTTCTATAGTCCTGATTATTCTAGCAATCTTAACCAATTATGATATTTACAGAGATGAAAAAGATTTAGTGATACACACAGAAGATTCGGTGGCATCAGTGGGATATTTAAATTTAAAATTACATCTGGAACCAAAAGATAACTATGACGGAACAATATATCTACCTCCAACTTGTAAAAATTCTCTTGATTTTATAAAGGATTTGAGTGATACAGTGTTTAGTGATATTAGCGATATAGATGAATCAGAATTAGAATCGATTGAGAAATTAAAGATTGAAGAAGAAAAGAAACAGAAAGAATTAAATCCGCTTATCAGTTATGAAGGGCAGACAGAAAAGGGTGATAAAATAGTGAATGAAGTGGAGGAAGAAATAGAAGAAGATGACTATTATTATGATGAGGTGCCTGAAGAATGTGATAAGTTGTCAGTGGTAGACCATAGATCTATTTATGGTAACAAACATGGATGGTATTTTATCGGAGGAATCGTCGGCGAAGGTGTGGACATGGCGGTGGCTACAGATGACGCAATGAATAAATTAATTAGTAGGTAAACTTATTCAGGAGCTTTATTTTTTCGTTTTTTGTTGCATGTGATATCATATATCTAAAATTGATAATTTCAATAATTTCGTAACTGCTTCACATAATTGTTGTGACAAGATTTGGAGTTCTATTGCTAGTCAGCTTTTGGGGTATTTCTAGATAATTTTCACTTTGATCACAGCTTTCTTGGCTCTTTGGGAGACCATTAATGAATAAGAATATCATCAGGCATTGTTGAAATGTTATTTTTGATTTAATTGGGCGAAAGCATAAATGATATGATGCAATTATTTCAGCGTTATAATTTTTTAGCCATTTTTCCAAATTTCAGATTTGCTTAAGTCGCAAAACCTCGAGCTTCCAGACGTGTGTTCGGTGAACATTTACATGAGGGATATGGAACAGTACGCTTCGTTGAACGCGGTGTACGTGAAGACATTCTGCTTCCCTAACCCGCCTACTAGGGTGTGCGTGCAGTGCCCGTTGCCCAAGGATGTGGGGCTCATTATGGATGCTGTGAGTTTTTTATTTTTTACTAGCTGAGCCGGCGATCTTCATACCGCCATTTTTAACGTAACTTGATTTTATATTTATTTTTAATTTTGTATATTTTAATTTCTAGTGAAAAATATAAAGAACTTATGGCAATAAAAATATTTTCTGAGCTAGTCTTGCCAATTCTTCAATTGAAAAAGGAATGGCTAGTTCAATCTTTGGTTACATTTTTTAGACTAAGGTTGATTATTATTACTCGGATATAAATGAAATAAGAAACATATAAAAAATATTCTTTCCAAGTAATTTTTTAATTTTTCCTTTGGAGAACACTTTCGATCTTAGAGGTCCCTACATGTTTAATAAAATTAATAAAATAATTCCCATAGCCAATAAAACTACTTTTCATTTAAAAAACACCTTAAAAACATTACTATTAAATCAAAATTACCGAGAAACTTAAACACTTCTTAAAATATTACAATGAAGATGGACATGGAGTCAAACTTACACTACAATCACCTCACGAACATACACACTCGCACTCACACACACACAGGCACACACACATAAGCGCATGCTCACGCTCATCAATACTTAACTATGTAAAAGCTTGGAGTTAATTTATCATTATGTTTCAAACCAAAAATAATAAAATTGTTAGTTTTGTTACTATGGAAGAGGCTAGTCACAGGGTATCCTAGTGTGGGGACTAGAGCTCAAACCAGTTAATATTTTATAGATATTAAGTACATTTAAGATGTATTATTATTAAGAATAATGTAAATTTTTTGGTTCTTACATCTATGGTAAAATAAACGATTTCTTTCTTTCTTTCTAAGTATAGGCAATCCATCTATATTTCCTTTGTTGACTAATATATTATTGTTGTGTATTTCTTTGTATTTGTCAGTTTAAGTTTATTTTTTATTTTAGGTGGCACATAAAGCAGTTCCTGGGAGCAATATAGAAGGGGAGGGAAATATGTCAAAGGAACGCGTTACGATGCACGTGCAGGGCATTTCACACTGGGCGCCGGCTAATATTGGACCATACAGTCAGGCTATTAAGGTAAGTTATAATTAATACAACTGGTCAGGGATATATGTTTTATCAATTGATACAAAAATGTTACTTTATGACGGCGTTTTTACATAGGACACAGAATAGTGTCTGAAATATTTTTAAGACAATTAAATAGTGCATATACATGGGTAAACAGTCTTTTTAAGTTGATATATGTGATGCTTGAGAGTTTCTTCAATCCTTGGCATTGCATATGTCAAAATAACACCGTTTTTGTATTAAAAAAAAATTTTTTTTTTAGGTCGGTGAGGTTGTCGGTACATGTGGGCAGATAGCGCTAGTACCAGGGACGATGAAGTTGGTAGAAGGTGGCCCGCGCGCGCAGTGTGCGTTGTCATTGAGACACCTTACGCGCGTGCTGCGGGCGGCGCATCCGCGAGCGCATATACGCAGCGTTGTGCAGGTTTGATTTTGTTAATTGTGTGATTTTTAATAATTGTCAATAAAAAAATTGTATTTTTGTACTGTTTAATGTGTTTTTAACTTGTATTATAATAATTATGAACTTTATATAATGTATAAAATGTAAAAAGAAAACACATAAAATGACACGATTCGAAGATTGCAATGGATAATTTTTTATGTTCTTTTTTTACTTTACAAATTCCAGAGCGTGTGCTACGTGCGGTCGAGTGGTGGAGCCCGTGAAGCTCGAAGGCAACTGGAGCGTCGCACAGCCGGCGCCATGCTGCAGTGCGCGGTGGTGGACGCGCTGCCCAGAGCCGCCGACCTCGAGTGGCACGCCTGGGCACACACCGACAACAACCGCTTCGAGTGTACGTGTGCAATACTAACAGATAGTGGTAGCGCCATGCTGCAGTGCGCAATACCGACTTTACCATAAGCGGACACACGAGGCCAATGCCCAAGGCCCTCGTCCTTACAGGGCCCCCGAAGATAGAATATTTCTCTCACATAAATCACATCTTACACAAACTTTTCTCATTGCCCGAACGTCCGTCGATCATATCAATATCAGTTATTCATAAATAAAATTCACAAATAATAAAAGTAATCATGATAACAAAAACAGGAGCATATATCATTAAACAGATCTTAGTGACAGTGTTAAAAAAACTACTAAAGGGAAATTTAACAATATAAAATATTGTTACAAATTATATTTTTATTAATTCACAGATGAAGAAACCGGGTGCAACGTGGGTGAATACAAAGTGGCGATAACTCGTCGATGGAATTATGAAAATACAGTTGCCGCTATTGTATGTTATGTTGCTACAGGTTAGTTCTTTAAAATATGTATTTGATATTTAAAAATCAAAGTTTCTTCTTTCTTTCTAAATGTAATTTAATAGTGTATTCGGTACATCATAAAAAGAGTAGCCTGTAGACCCATAGATTAGGAGTGAACCAATGAATATTTTCAGTTTGTATATTACAAGACTAATCGTTCCGCGCAGGTTCGCTCTCGTAGCATAATGTTATATAACGAAATCATTCAGTGAAGATACAGCTGTAATATGTCTAATGACCCAGTACTTTTAATAATGGCCCAGTAATTAAAAAAAATATTTTTTTCCTTATAATAATATTAGCATAAAATTTAGTAGGATACTAGGATATAGACTAGAGCTTAGAAAAACGATAATAATTCACAATTTTATCATTATCGGTTCAGTCTTTTTCACGAAACAACAAGAAAAAATACAATGCATTTACCTATTTTCAATTTAACAAAATTTTGCACCGACTTTGAATAGGTTCCAAAAAGATATGTTGTGCTTTTTAGTGTGAGGAAGTCGGTTCTTTTTTGGCAAAAGGTTAGTATTTTTCCTTTAAATGACCTACTAATCCTTTGCATCAGAGGTAGTTATAATGGAGTTTAAAGCGAATATACATTATTCAAACTTAACCGCACAGCTTATTCTGATGACTTTCGAGGTTCCCTGGAATATCTTCCACATGGATGATCAGACTTTAACCAAATTTCTCGGGGACCACACGAACACTCTTTCGAAAGCAAAGACCTTTAGTAGACTAAAGGCCATTTTCAATAATGTATCAATAATTATGGATAGATAGTTATGTCAGATTCTATGATAATAGATAGACAAAAGTCATAGCAAATGTATCCGTCGTTAGGATATTGAAATCAAAGTGCAAATAGATAGATTTGCCTGACTTCAAAGTAAGCAAAACAAGGGATAGATAGAATATTGAAAATGGCCGTTAGAGTAGTGTCTGGGTGGTCAGACGGACTATATGCCAGAGTAATGCGGTAACATACAAAAAATAGGTCGAATTGAGACCCTCCTTTTTTGAAGTAAAAATTAAATTTTTACTAAGGGTCATCACCGTCGAGCAGTCAGCTCCGCTTCCCGGACGAGGAGTCCCGCCTCACGCACCGCTCGCTCGCGCGCCGCGTCTCGCCCGCGGAGCTGCAGGCCGCGCTCGAGTACGCGCTCAACAAGCTGCTCAACGATTGCCAGCTGAAGGACGCTGAGCCTGCGCTCTCTGTGAGGATATTCTATCAGGTCAGTTGTACGGAGGTGGAGTGGAGGCTTAATAGACTGGAAAGTTTGTCCTTGATCTAAAAAACGGAGACATTTCGAACTGCAGAGTTACTATGTCAAGTAGGAATGCTATGGATCAAGCAATTACTCTAACGACAACACGCCATTTTATCCTGAAATTGCATGTTGTCGTTAATTAAACATAATATATCCCATATTACTCACAAATGTGTTTGGATGTCAGTACAAGATATTATAAATTTTAATATAACTCTGTTATTTTTTTAATGTTAGAAGTTCACAAAGAACATTTCTTTTTGCAATTTGAATCATATTTTATACTACAGAATGCGTTGTAAGCTGTGCTTTTAATTGTGGCTACACCTTATTTTTAGATTCAGTTGTTGAATCATGTTGTTTCATATATTATTTATTATAAAATGGAAAAACCGCCTCGGAAAGGTCCCATTTGTAAAAATAAAAAAATTTACTTATTACTTTTAAAAAATTAAGTATCATTTTTGTGTTTCAGGCATGCAGCGCTCCGCCCGCGGACGTGTTAGCCGAGGCGATGCGAAAGGCGAGCGAAGCGAGAGGCGCGCGCGTGTCGTGGTGTGCGGTGCCGGTGCGAGCGCTGCACCACGCCTTCTGCTTCCTCTCCATATGCGGCCTGCGACTCGACGAGTGACCGGTAATATATTTACCTATTTACACATATAGATGAACTGTTTTGATTATAATAAATTCCATACTGAATGTCCAGTCTGATAAAATATAAAAAAAAAACGAAGTCACGATGATAATTGAAAGGACAATTTATACAAAATCTGGATTAGACCCATTATATATAATTAGACATAATTTTGAAGAAATGCAATTAAATTGCATAGAAAGTTTAAAGTTCTCTAAATAACATACTACAGATGTATAAAAATTTACACTGCTATTTTTATATTAGTTAAGTCTTGCCAATGATAAATCACTAATCAATTAAGATTGTGAAAACCAACCATATACTTTAAAGTTTTAACTCGATTTATAACAATCGATTTATAACAAAAGAAATAGGTCGATAATCATTAGTATAGGAAAGAACAAGTCTCCTTTTTATTGCAAAAACTAATAATTCTATTAAGACAACTCTTTCAATACAGGTACCCCAAGAAGGATATGAATGCAGATGCTTTATCGCCGTTTTCATATATTTGCTGAATATTTTCAGTGTTTATAAAATTTTGTTAATTATGCTAACGAGTTTACTGTATTTAAGTCAAAATATATAAATTATTTTTATTGCACAGGATGTTTTATTTATAACTAACTAATATAAGATATACTTAATCGACGGCACGCTATACATAATAAAATTCATCAAAATCGATCAGCTGTTTTGACACATTTTCAATAAGACAAAATAATGCTAAAGATTTTATACAGGAATAAATAAAACTACGTTTCAAATTAAATTTACTTTATTTTTTTACAAAATTGACCGAACAGTGCGAGATTTCTAGAACGTTTACACTTGCATTAAGTAGACATAAAGTTTTAATTATTTCTCTTACAAGTAAGTCTTAATTCACCTGTGTCGATAAAGCAATACAAATCCCGGCGGGCTTCCAACCCGGCCTATTCGTATCGTATAAAAGATACATGATTTAATGAAATAATTTGTGGACATAATTCTTATTTGTCACTAAATTATGATTAATAATAACGAAAGCAACTATAACTAAACATGATACAATTACACTTAAACAGTATTAGTGTTTACCTGATCTATAACTCTAATACAATGTATAATACATTGGGGAGAATTGCACGCAGCAGTGGTTAAAAGATAGCTTATCAAGGTTATAAGTACAGAAAAACATTGAAAAACCTTACGTATACTGCGACCAGTGCGTTAAAACAATTGAGTATAGTCTTGAATGATGAGCTCCGCCCTGAACAACCGACAACTATAGGAATATAAATACTTTTTCAAAATAATATAATCTGATAAATAATGTTTTTAACTTTATATCTATATATTTAATACGGTGAATCCATCAGGGCGAGGTTAAATAAGGTAGCCTATGTTTTGTACTTTGAAATTAAGACAAAGTGCTCACTAATAAACTTAATGGTATTCGATTAATATAGGATATTGAAACTTATCCGCTCGACATTATATATAGTGCTGAATATAAATATAAAAATTATCAAAAAATGGGGCCTTTCTTAGCAAGTCAGCACTTCATCTTACGCAAGTAAATAAAAAAATTGTCACTGAAAAGCGTCGATTTACAAAAAAAGAAAAAACTAAACTAAAAGAAAAATAAAAACATAATTTTATATTCTATATATTGTATAACCAACAGTGTCCTTAACAATAATATAATTGAGTACTATGAGTGGGATCAATTTCGATAGATCGATTAAAAATAAATTCAGTAAAGACATCACAGTATCTAAATATAGAGGCCAAACTTATTTTCGATTCTCCAATAAATTACGTGTTATATAAAAATCGGCTATAAGATTGTATACAGATGTATCCACATAAAGTATAACTAAAATAAATACCTTATAATGAAGAACTAAAAAAATACTCTATGAATAACCTATTTCGTAAACAAAAATGCGCACTGTCTTGTGAATCATTTTAGTGTAACCAATTTTCCAAACATCGCATAAGAAATGCATTAAAAGGCAGATTTTATAATATACATTTATTTTTCGTTTGCGGAGAATATTCTATAAACAACTCTCAAGTTACACACATATTCGGTTCGACATCGATATCATAACAAAATAACAGCACACTATTCAATCTCTTGTACCCTACGATCCTTTAAGATAAATAACGCACGAGGACGCATACATGATCTGTCTTGCAGCAAACATTAAAAAACTATTAATATTAAAAATAGTATGATTGCCCAGCTACCCATATAGTGAAGTTAGTATTAAATTACTGTACATATATGTTAGTGACCTTTTCACTACGTCTATTTAACCACATTATCGAGTCACGATCGAACCGTCCATATCCGCTGGGGATACGCAACGTGAACGGGGACCGTCGCTCGATCGACGCCACCCACGCGAATACCTCATCACTATTCGATACATCTTACATAGCCTACGGTTAAAAAGTTTATATTAATCAGATTTATGCAACAGTTTACCTTACAACCGTACCGAAGCGAATAAGATAGACCTACGACATCTAGATATATTACAATCCGTCACTGTACACCGGGCGCTCAGTCGCCCACGCCGTCCAGGGGGTCGCCGCCGTCGTCGGCGTGGTCGGCGTGGTCGTTGTCGGACGCGTCGGACGCGTCGCGCTCGGCGGCGGCGTCGGCGTCGGCGTCGTGCGCGCCGTCGGCCTTGCCCTGCATGCACTTCTGCATGTACTGGCGGTGCGCGTACTTGTTGAAGCGGCGCTTGGCCATGAACAGCGTGGCGATGGTGCGCGGCGCGAGGCGCACGGCGGCCGCGCGCGACGTGATGCCGCCGCGCCGGCACTCGCCGCACGTGTAGTCGAGCACGTTCAGCGACGACACCGTTTGCTTAACGCAATCTGTTGACCGACATCTCACTATACCCCTGATCGCCCGGTCTAAATCGGCGACCTTATCTCACCTCGCAGATTCATGAAGGATTCGATAGAACCTTAGTTTTTGATTTATTACTCATGAAGAAGTATTGCAGACTGTTAAATCGAAAAACAATTTCAAGTCCCCAAAATATGCATTAGAAAACTACGAAAAGACAAAAAGAATCTTAATCATCAATTTATAAATCTGCGAAGTGAATCAAAGGTCACCGATTTAGACTGTCCAAATTATAATGGCAAGGCACACACAAAACAACAACTGTATCTCTCTATTGGAGCGCATCGTTTCAACTTTCAATTTCAGCTTCGTCTAAGCACGAGGCAGATTAAATATTCACTGTGTATTTTACATCATGCTTTCACTTATACGTTTGTAAACAAATATCTAACACATAATTTGAAGCATCCTAGATATTCAAAGTACATTGTACTATATTACGTAACCATCATGGCATTTATTGCTCTTGGTATCACGCACGTATGGCGTCCATGGAAATGAAGAAGTTATGAGAGCGAAACATAAAAAGCATATGGACAAACAAGCTCCATGACATTCCAGTAAAGTTGCATATTATAATAACCATGCAGAATGCTCGCATACACTTCAAGCTACAAGCGAACGAATCCAATAATGATAAAGGAATACTGGCTAAATTGGATACATGCGTTTGTAAGTAAAGCGAGAAGAATTCGAATATAAAGCATTATCAGCATGTTAACCTACAACAATTTTCAGAATGTCTTAACACTAAAAGTATATCAGCTGTATTTTAACACTTTATATTCAAATTCTAAATGTAGCGCTTTCCGACGAAACAAACCTTAAATATGTAAACAAAGTTACTTGCAATAAGTAATGACACATTGATAGTGAAACCACTTCTTTTTATTAATAAAAAAAGGTATTTTCATTATCTTTATCGCTCATTGAGAGTAATTTTATTTGGGTCATGAAATTAATGTCTTATTTTTTAAAACTCTTACATAAGTTTATGAAGTTTTGATAGTATAAGTAATTGATTTAGGCACATTAAAAAAAATTGCAAGAGTGAACAATTGAGAAGATTTTACATTTGAACTGTTATTTGATACATCATGTATCAGTGTTCAACTTTTATGTATCCAATTACATGTCGCCTATATGCATTTACTTATAAAATCTTTCGGTCTCATTCATAAAAATACAGCAATTTAAAGGTTCGTTGTGGAAGGATTTGCAAAAATTGTCATTCATAAAAGCACTTTGACACAAAACTGTCATATACACCTATTATAAAGTTATAGAAATCTCAAAGTCAGGCCTGCAGTTCCATGTCGGAGTACAATAGGAGAGGAATTATCAATCTACGTTTATGAATGAATAATCAATTTTATCAACTCATAGAAACTGATAGAACAGTTTAACTAACGTTAAAACGTTCTAGTCGATTTTTATGAATAAGACCGTATGTTTAAGTTCGTCGGCAAGCGCTCTACATATGCACAAACGCACGTAACGGTATCGTATGACGGGCGTGCACGACGTACCTTGATGCAGTTGCCTATCGCACAGCTTACAAATGACGAGCTGCATGGTCCCCTTGGGCCCGATGAAGGAGCGCTCGCACAGCGGGCAGTAGCGACCGATGCGGTACGCCCTACGCACACACACGTACACACACACCACACGCGCAACACCGGAACAGAAACGACAAACGGCATTAGTGACGCGCCGCCACGCGCACGCAACACGCACGCGCGTTTGTTACTTTCCTTCGTTGGGGCCAAATTATATTCCAAATTTAAATAGACCAAACCAAACGAGAGTAATAAAACAAATACGCCCCGAATTGATAGCCTCGTTTTTTTAAGTCGGTTAAAAACAAAAGAATAAGTTCAAAAAGGAGTAAAACATGCTAATTTTGAATTTAAATATCGATTGAAGTGAATTTAATTTGAAATCATAAAGAGAAAGGAAATAAAGTAAATTTGAAAGGATTGCCAATTTTAGGTAGAAGGAAAGTAACAAAGATAAGTTAGTTAGCTTAATGAACAGTGATGATATATGCCCGTGTTAGTGATATGATTGTAAACAATTTTTTAGTTAGCTCGTTAGCGGTAATTTTGACCCCGTTTCGATAATCAACGCTGAAATTTATTGTACCTATATTGAGGTGATAACAATTAAAAAATATATCCCACATACTAAAAATATCAGTAAAACGAACAAAATTAATTCAACTTACATTTTCTACTGAACAATAAATATAACAAGATTTTACTGATATTTCTATAAAATTGATTGCTCTTAAAAACTACAGTACTGTATTACATAAGAACAAATTTGAGTGAACAATCTCCAATTATGAAAAATATGAGAAAACTTAGAATTAAAGATGAGTGGCATGCAACTTATTGCTAATCCCTTGTTCTACCAAATATTTACTACGAAACTACAAAATTAAGAATCTTATACTAAAAGCGTAGTACAAAAAAAATAGTATTATTTAGTAGAATCAGGGTGGCATAGGGGTGTGCTAAGAACGCTTCGGATCTTAGAAAATATGCGGGGTTCAATGCTACGACATAATCAACCAGAAATATAAGCAAATGTCGACAGAGTGAATAAATACATAACAGAAATGGCACAGCCTGTGTTAGTCAACATCGAACACGCAATGAGATGAGAACAATGACTACCAAGACCAGTTATAAAAACACATAAATCATTTGAATGATTTAAGAAAAAATTGTGTACTTTTTACATCCGCGTTCCTCGTCGCTTCGACGGTAACGCATTGGGTTCACATTTTGACGTGGCCCCTCTTGGTTTTACTTGAAAAATAACGTTAAATCAGTTTTAATTTACATCATATACATAATATTTTTTTCAGTAGTCGATTTAATGAGAATATTTATGCTTTGTTCTTTCATTTTTAAAAGTGCTGTGCTAATTCTTGCAAGTGAAGGTCCTGTCGTTACAGAAGATGAAATGTATCCTTAATTACAAAACCCACTTTTCTGTGAAGAAGTGTAAATACATCTAGTGCACAAGGATATTAGCTTTAATATTACAAGTTTTAGGATAAGCCCCTTTATAACTACCATTGCTTATTCAGTTATTTGTATGTAGCATTATTTTTATAGAATCTTTCAAGGTAAAACTGCAAATATATTGATATGTATGAACAATTATGAATATTATTATATTCCTAAAAAAATTATCATTACTAATAGTTAAGGGGTTTCTTATGCTTTAATGTAGACCAATTTGATGAATATTATTTTATTTTTTACTATAAACTAAAAGTAAAATACATACCTAAATGTTGACATGATACATCGTAGTACAGTCACTTTTATATTGAGGCATCAGGTTATGTCCGATTTAGTGATAAAATAATGGATACAACCTTTGATAAAACCCGGTGTCATTTGAGTTTCAATTATTAAATTTGTTGCTTATGTCTGTCGGACTCGAGGTGTGCATCACAGGGATTTTCAATAGACCTATACATTATACAAACCTGGGGCAGTATTAGCCCTGCGAAAGCAACTAGGAGCCCACCGGACCCACAGCACTGATGAGGCCCGAGATGGTATGATACAAAGACTCTTTACGGAGTGTAGTACATTATAAAAGCCTGGCGGGAAAGGAGCGACACGAGGGACTAGCGGTGTCGGCTAGTACATGATACAGACCTGGCGCAGGGCTCGCACAGCGAGTGCGAGTAGAGCTTGTGTCCGCCGGGCCCGCGGCGCGTCTGGTGGTGCCAGTGCGGCGCGGCGGCGTGGCGCGGCGTGACCGAGCCCTGCCCGGGAGAGGAGCGACACGAGGGACTATCGGTGTCGGCTAGTACATGATACAGACCTGGCGCAGGGCTCGCACAGCGAGTGCGAGTAGAGCTTGTGTCCGCCGGGCCCGCGGCGCGTCTGGTGGTGCCAGTGCGGCGCGGCGGCGTGGCGCGGCGTGACCGAGCCCTGGCCCGGAACCGCCGCGCCGCCCGGCCCGCTCGGCGACCGCGCGCCGCACGACTTGCAGATCGCGCATTCCACGCAGTGCCAGCGACCTGCCATACATACCAAACAGTTAGTATAATATAAACATTTTTGTATCGGATCTTACATTATTGTTTTCTCATACACTTTATATTACATACAATTTTATTTTCGTATCGAGTCTTACGCCCATTCCACCGCAAGTCTATCGATGTGTATTCACAGAACTGAAGTGTCACAAGCGGGTGCTCACTACTCAGCCACTTACCATCCGGCACGCGATCGAGTCCCACGCAGTAGATATGGAAGCCGCGGTCGCACAGATCACAGAACAGCATCTTGTCGTCGTCGGCGGGCCTGGCGCACGACCAACACGTCTTGCACTCCGCACACTGCCACGCGTACTCGCGGCACTTGCGGATTGTGTCTGCACTTAGTTCCACACACGATGGGTGCACTGGAAATATGAAATTAGTTAATTACAAGAAAAAAAAATGTATTTTTAATTTCACTCTTGGAGCTAACTCCAACGTATTTATCCTACTAATATTAAAAGTCAAAAGGTTGAATGTTTGTGTGAATCACATTACTGAACGGATTTTGATGAAATTTCGTATTATTTAATTATAAGTTATTAAGATAAGGCTCATACTGGATAAAGTGATAGGGTACTGTTTATCGAAACTTAACGCGAGCGAAGCCGTGGGCAAAAGCTAGCACACCACAAAAAACAACATCAAATTATAATTTTAAGAAAATATTGTACACAAGTTGGTAAATTGGTTGACGTTCAAGCCGCGGGCAGAAGCTAGTACAACAAAAATTCTGTGTGACACACAATTTGTTTTTATACAAATAAAAAAAATGTACAATTCTATCAAGAAATAACATACAAAGTTTAAAGTATACGAGACACGAATAACTCACGTTTCGCGTTACAATAGGCGCACACGAGGAACCTCTCGTGCGTGGTCTTCCTGTTGGCCTCGATGCGCAGCTTGCACGCGCGGCACGTGTCCACCTCGCCCTCGTCGCCCGCATCCGCGTCGCTGCTGCGCTTCGCTTTCGTTAGCTTCTTGCGCTATAAGCCACATCCACGTTGTTTTAAATACAACAGTTACGATTTGTTACGTAACTTTATAACTTCACATTTGTTTGGTTCTTATGGTATGAGTCACATTAACATTGTTATAAATATAACAGACTTAGAATTTGTTAAGTATCTTTATAACTTCACACTTGTTAGGTTCTTGTGGTACAAGGCACATTAACGTTGTTATAAATATAACAGATTTGGAATTTGTTAAGTATCTTTATAACTTCACATTTGTTAGGTTCTTGTGGTACAAGGCACATTAACATTGTTATCAATAGAACAGACTAAGGATTTGTTAAGTGGCTTTGTAGATTCACATTTTATAGGTTCTTGTGGTACAAGGCACATTAACATTGTTATAAATACAACAGACTTGGAAGTATCTTTATAACTTCACATTTGTTAGGTCCTTGTGGTACGAGTCACATTAACATTTTTATAAATATATCAGACTTGGAATTTGTTAAGTAACTTTATAACTTAACATTTTTTTAACTTCTTGCAGTATTATGCATGTTAACATTGTTGTAAATACTATGAAACTATAAATTTTTCCCCATATAATGTACACTGTTGGTATGGCTAATAAATAAAAATAAATGTTATTATAAAATTTAGCAAGTACTACTTTTTGTTTAGAATTGTGAAATAACTTCATTGCCGTTAATTAATAAAATTTAATTACTTTTTTTATTTATTTCATTCCATACTCCCTGCGATTTCACCCGCGTATTTATCCCTTTCCCGTGTGATTTCCTGGATAAAAACTATTTTAGGGGATCGCTAGTTTTATATATGTATTACCTTTTGGTGTCGGTGCGTATCCTCGCTGTCGTCAGAGGAGGAGGCCCACTCGGGCTCGGACTCCGAGGACGAGGGCGGGGGCGACGGCGCCGCTGCGGGCGCGGCCAGCACCGTGTTCAGCGGGAAGTATCTGCAATTTATTCCTTTTTTTTAGCATTTAACACAACGAGAATTACAATGTTCATCACATAATAATTTACCCACACCCTCCGGTGCAATATACCATTGCCATATCCACTATGCAAATCGGGTCTTTGGTGCACGCTTCCTCATTGGGCTACGTAGATATACTTGATGCAAATACAAATTTAGTTATTTACAAAAACACTTGTGATACAAATAAGTAAATGACTAAGCAACAGTAATAAACACAAGGGACAGGTAGCTTGTGACTCGGCCGATCTAAAATTTGTCATAAGAGGTCTATTTAGACTTCGCCCCTTTCTAAAATTTTTACATCGGATTCGGTTACGGATACCGAGCTTCTTAACATCCCTATAAAAAAACTTTGCCAATCTGAGTAAAATCAAAATGTTGCTTGGTCTTGCATGGTAGATGAAAAGAATGTTTGTTGAGTGAACTTTCTTATATGATACTAGCGACCCGCCCCGGCTTCGCACGGGTGCAATGCTGATAAAAACCTTCCTCATGAGTTACTCTATCTATTAAAAAAAACCGCATCAAAATCCGTTGCGTAGTTTTAAAGATTTGAGCGTTCATAGGGACATACAACATGACACATGACAGAAAAAGCGACTTTGTTTTATACTATGTAGTGATAAATATTTTATGAAAACAGTGTGAGATTTATGGAAATATTTGAGAAAAATATATGATACACATGATTGTCGAGTCATAATCAAACCGATTATAAGGGCCACGTGTTTGTATTATGGCAATAGCAAAATGCTAAAAACCGAAAAAGATGCATGAATTTAAATATTTGTTACTGCACCATACCGGCTAAAATTTTGTAGTAACTGTGCGGCAGCTCCACTCACACTAAGAGGTAAAAAATAGCGAAAGTTAGTCAACAGTTACTCAATACTCACTGCAGCTGTTCAGGCGTATACACCCTATACGTGTGCTGATACTGTCCCGGCAGCAACGCATGCGGGTAGAAGCCGTGCGGCGGCTCCACTCGCACTTCGGGGTTGGAGGGGGGCGGCGCGCGACGGCGCTGTATCGTCAGCGACTGCAGGTCGACGCACGCCGGCCGCCGCAGTGCGTTCATGCGCGCGTTCCATTCGCTCGCCGACGCTATCGCCGCAGCCGCCATGTCCTGAAATCACGACATGTTTAGTATACAATTTGCTGAATAATATTAAACATAACAAAAAAAAAACTACTAACAAATAATACATGTAACAACTTCTTTTGAAGTGGAAAACCTTTTTGAACATAAATGAAAATTTTTATTTATGTTTATATATAAGTACATGATAAGCTATAGGCCTTTTATTATAATGTTGCTATGAACATAGGTTCAAAGGTATTTATTGCTCTGAAACATTGAAATTATAGGTTCCACTAATAAAAATATATAACACAAAATCTTTTAATTGTTTTGCTATTAATTCATAAAGATTTTTATATTATAAAGGTAGCATGTGAAATGAACTAAGGCATGCCAAGATGAAAGCCATATACTTCTTTAAGAAGTTTATAGCAAATATCTTTTTTTCCGTTTAAGTTAACTTTATAAATGTTATTTATTCATACCTGTCTTGTTTTTTCTGGATCAATTTTTGGTAGATCTGGTTTACTGTCTAGTGATTTTGTTTCAGATTTCATTTCAATCCTGTCCCTGACTTCCGTTTTTATTTCTTCAGGCTCGGGGGCGGGTTCCGCGAGTTGTCTTTCACGTTGATATGATCTGTACTCCTCATATTTATGGGGATAATCTGACAACATTATGTCCAACACTTCACTGGCGTCCACAGCTGTAATACCTGCAAGGAAGACATAAAGGAGGTTTCAATTATTGTATGATAGACTGAATATAAAATCACTAAAAAACTTAAAAGACTTAAAAAGCTTTAATTTTTTTTAAACTACATATTCTTATAAGGATAATTGTAAAACTTACCCAAATCACAGAGTGCCTCACTGACAAGGCCTTTACTTAGTACATAGTCTCTTTCAGCGCCTGTGATCGTCCGCCGTTTTAATTCAGGGTAGCGTCGTTTGAAACTTTTGACGCCCAAAAACATTGCTACTTGCTCTTGTATCATCATTACCTTTAATATAACACGAATTTATGAAGATACATATAAAACCATGATGTAAAATTATAAAGAACTATCACCTGCCCACGGATTCGCTCACGTTAATATCTGATCAATAAAAAATGGTCTGTCATTTGACCCTAAATCTTATCTTCATCCCAAATTTCAGTAAAATCTGTTCAGTAGTGTTGTGTCAACACCCAAACATCTAAACTCTCATATTTATAATATTAGTAGGACAGGATATACAGGGTGTCCCGTAATGAGTGAAGCATCTCTTGGGGGATGATAGCTGAACTAATAATCTATCAAAAAAACCCAATATAGGTCCTACGAAAATATCATTGTTTTTGAGATATTGAG
>LQNK01001402.1:125387-136089 GCA_001586405.1 Phoebis sennae
ACATAACAATCACTCTTTTTGAAAAATATTCAATGTACAGAAATGGTTCGGTTACTCTTTTATTATATGTATAGATAAGAAAGGCTACAAGCCATCTATTATTATGCTACTACGAACATAGATATCTATTGCTCTGAAACATAGAAATCATAGGGTTCCACTAATAAAAATCTATAACACAAGATCTTTTCCTTGTTTTGCAGATTTATAAAGATTTTTATACAAAAATAATTAATGATTGGTGATAACTACAAAGTAAAGGTATAATATATTTTTTTAGCATGTGACAAAATTAACTAAGACATACCAACATGAAAGCCATATAGTGCTTTATGTTTATAGCAAATATCTTTTACTGTTCAAGTTAACTTTATAAATAACAATTCATACCTGTCTCGTTTTCTCTGGGTCAATTTTTGGTAGATCTGGTTTACTGTCTAACGATTTTGTTTCAGATTTCATTTCAATCCTGTCCCTGACTTCCGTTTTTATTTCTTCAGGCTCGGGGGCGGGTTCCGCGAGTTGTCTTTCACGTTGATATGATCTGTATTCCTCATATTTATGGGGATAATCTGACAACATTATGTCCAACACCTCACTGGCATCTACAGCTGTAATACCTGCAAGGAAGACATAAAGAGGGTTTCAATTATCATATGATAGACTGAATACAAAGTCACTTAAAAACTTAAATTTTTTTAAACTACATATTCTTATAAGGATAATTGTAAAACTTACCCAAATCACAGAGTGCCTCACTGACAAGGCCTTTACTTAGTACATAGTCTCTTTCAGCGCCTGTGATCGTCCGCCGTTTTAATTCAGGATAGCGTCGTTTGAAACTTTTGACGCCCAAAAACATTGCTACTTGCTCTTGTATCATCATTACCTTTAATATAACACATTTATAAAAATATATATAACCATGATATAAAACTATAAACAACTAGCACCTGCCTGCGGCTTCGGTAGCATTAATTTCTGACCAATAAAACTAGACTATCATTTAAGCCAGCTGAATCTTATCTTTATCCGAAATTTCAATAAAATCTGTCCAGTAGTGTCTTGTGTATCAACATCCAAACTTCCAGATTTATAATATTAGTAGGACAGGCTATATATTTACAACATTATTGAAACTTAAATAAAAAATAACTCATCAACAAAACTTTCAATTTAATACAAAAATATTTGAAATAAATTATTTTTTGTGCTTTTCAACTGACTTCCCAAAGCACAAAGAGGCTATCAAAGTGGGAATATTTATTTATGTATTTGTATTTTTATTTTTTACTAGCTTTCCGCCCGCGTCTTCGCACGCGTGGGCTACTAATTTCTGTATTTTGTAGAGGTGCACAACAAAAGTCTAAAATAATTACGGTCGCATGACTGCTGATATATGTGCATGTCTACAGATTTTTTTTAATTTTCTATAGAAATAGGTTCGACCAAAATCGGACAGTACGCACGCCTCTTCAAAATACATAAAATTTTTGCCCACGCGAACGAAGCCGCGGGCGGAGACTTAGTTATGTTTTGAAGGTTTTTAAGAATTCATTAAGCGTTTTTATCATCTTAACCTATAAATATTGGGGACATGCCTTTTTATACTCTTAACGTATACGTTTAAGTATACGTTATGCCTTTTAACATGCCTTTTTATACTCTTAACGTATACGTTTAAGTATAAAAAGGCATGGACATGCCTTTTTGCAACCCAACCAAAATCTCATATTGTCACGTGGTATGACACATTTACGACTTTAGAAACGTATATCACAAAAAATATTTATTTTAGCAAAAAACGCATTAAGAAACCTCTATTTTATTTTCAAAGACCTATCCAATGATATCTCATTTAATGATGTATTAGTGAATTTATTTTTTCACCCTCCGATTACATGTATGGAGAGTCACCCTTAAAAATATTTTTTTCAAATAAAATGTAGCCTATAAGTTGAACCTAATATTGGTCTATCAGCATGTGAAATTTTAACAAAATCTACCTAGTAGTTATTACGTGATTGACGAACATACAAACAGATAAACAGACAAACAGATAAACAGACAAACAGACAAACAAACAGAAAAAAAATTTCTAACCGTGGTTTTGGTATCTATGGAACATACATATTACATAACAATCACTCTTTTTGAAAAATATTCAATGTACAGAAATGGTTCGGTTACTCTTTTATTATATGTATAGATTTGATTTATTATTGTAGAATGAAGTAAGTGTACCCATGGAGTTTTTTGCTCTCTTACAATTATAGAATATTATTCTTTTAAAACAAAACCTACAAATCAGACAATGTTGTTTGAAGCAAAACAAATAATTACCTGATGATCAGCATCTGTTTGTTCCGGTGGCGGCCATGTGTACTCTTTCACATCTGCTGCCGACCATACTTTATTACTGCAAAGAAGAATATAATATTTCTCATTCAAAAGTTCTGATAACATTATATGTCAATACACAAAAATTATTCATGTTTCTATTAATTTCTTACATGTACAACAAAGTGGTCTGCAAGATAGAATACTTAAAATGAAATGATCTCAAACATATAAAAATGTATAGACTTGGACAAAATATGACAATGATAACTTGAATTTATGCATAGGATACTTTTTTATATTAAAGTCAAAGTCAAAACGTTTATTTTCCAAATTGGCGTTTTTCGAGGCGCTTTTAGAACTTATTATATTAAGGACTAGCTTTCCGCCCGCGGCTTCGCACGCGTGGGCTACTAATTTCTGTACTTTTAGAGGCGCACAACAAAAGTTTAAAAAATTACAGCCACAGGACCCCTGATATATATGCATGTCTATTTATTACCCAGTTTTTTTATTATTTTCTATGGAAATAGGTTTGACCAAAATCTCACAGTGCGCGCGCCTCTTCAAAAAACATAAAATTGTAGCCCACGCGAGGCAAGCCGCGGGCGGAGAATTAGTCATTTTTTAAAGTTTTTGAGAATTTATTGAGTGTTTTAACGTCTTAATCCATACGTTTAGAGTATAAAAGGTATGTCCGCAACTGAACCAAAATCTCTCATTGTCACGTGGTATGACATTTTCACGACTTTAGAAGAGTATATCTCAAAAAATATGTATGTTAGGAAAAAACGCATTTAGAAACCTCTATTTCATTTTTAAAGACCTATCTAATGACACCTCATACAATGATGAACTCGCGAATTTATTTTTTTACCCTCCGTTTACATGTATGGAAAGCCACCCCTAAAATATTTTTTTCAAATAAAATGTAGCCTATAAGTTGCACCTAATCATGGTCTATCAACATGTAAAATTCAATCAAAATCTGTCCAGTGGTTATTGCGTGATTGACGAACATACAAACAGATAAACAGACAAACAGACAAACAGAAAAAAAAAATTTTAACCATGGTTTTGGAATCTATAGAACATACATATTGCATACCCATTACTCTTTTTGAAAAATATTCAATGTACAGAAATGGTTCGGTTACTGTTTTATTATATGTATAGATTAGTAATATTAAATTATTATTTTTATTTACTTACCTATCAAAAAGATCTGCAAATTTAGATTTCTTCATTTTACTACTCTCATTTGTTGAACTCTTAACAGAGCTCTGCGAATCCTCATCAAGTAAATGAGATGGTCTGAAAATGCAATATTATTCCTTAGTAAAAAATTCATAAAATATTACATGCCATGAAGTTGAATTATAAAATATAAAAAATTAGAAATTAATTTATATTTACTCACTTAGCAGGGGTGGCATTATCATCCATCATGCAAGTTTCCTCTTCAAACAATTGTACAGTTGTAGTTGCAGGACCACAAACTCTTCCATATATTCCCATTGTTTCCTATAATTACAAAATATTATGTGTCAATTCTTTTCTTGAGTTGTAGCCAGATTTTAATCAAATTAAATCATATTTGATTAAACTTTTCATTCACATATGCATTGTTATTTATACATTTATCAATTAGCTGTGCCCTGCGGTTAAAGCCGCGTACATAATTTCCCGTGGGATATCTGGGATAAAAAATATCCTATGTGGATTGAAAAGTAGTTTTGAAGAATCAGAAAACATCAAGGCAATTTGAATCTAATAATAATGTTATAACAAGTATTGAAGCATACCTTCATGTACATAGCACCCCTGCCTCCTCCCCTCCCCCGGCCTCTGACCCGCGGCGTGCGCGGCGATGCCCTGCCCCTTCCTCCTCTACTGCCCCGTCCACCTCGACCACGACCTCGAAATTCACTTATAACTTCAGGAGATTTCGCAAAGGGATTCTCCATCCTTGGAAGTGATGTTTCCAGTACAACTTTCAACTCTGGAGTTTCCCCACCGAAAAATTGCATATCACTCGAAGATGAATTTCGTCTCCTACTTGACAGAGGCGTTAAACATGTGGAGGGCATTTTATCTAAAGCTTCCGTCAAACGGGGCAATTTTATCCGAGAGCTTGTTGGGTCTATTTCTTCAGTTTTTATTTCTGAAGTAAAGAATTTATTTGCACTTTCGACGACTGGCTCTTGCTCAGACACAGAATTGGAATCAGGATCGACGCGACGTCCTCGTCCTCGACCTCTTCCACGGGGCTTTACCAGTATCACTGGTCTATCTCTGTAATAAAAAACATTTTTTTTAAATAAATTACAACATATATGTTTTTTTAATTTCATTAACCTGTTTAATATACCTTGATAGCCTCAAGGATCGTTGCGGTCGTTCCTCGAGGGCAGGTGTTGGGAGCGTAATTGGTTTCGCTCCTTCTGATACGGGCAGCTTCCTAGGACGCCCGCGTTTTTTCGGTTGTGGTGTCATTTCAACAAGAGTTGGATTATTATCTGGATTCGTTATATCAGGGGCTGGTTTAAGATTTCCAACTTCTAGAGGATCTTGTGAGAGTGGATCAGGGGTTATATTGAAATCTCGAGATTCAATACTCTCCTGAAATATTGTTTCCCTCATCTCAGAACAGTTTTGATCTATTGGCGAGATTTCTACTCTAACATTTGGATTACTATCTAATGAAGTGCTAGATTTTAGTTCTGGACTACTACTTTGCTTCCTTTCAGAGTGATGAAGATCATTGAGGGGCATCACTTTTAGTTGTTTTGATTGTAAATTAGACAAAATATTATGCAGCTTTGAACTACCATTTTTAGAACAATTTTCATTATTAAGGAGACTATGATTTACTATTTTTGCTTGTTTCATTTCTAGGGAATTAGTAGGAGGTGAAACCTGTTCAGATTTAGCTCCAACAGGTGTTATTGTCAATGATTTACTTGACAATAATTGACCTAATTTTAGTCTCTTTGTGTCAAGCATAGATAGTTCAGATTCCTTTGGTGATGGTGGACTCGCAAGAGTATCTGTATTTGAAGGCCTCTTTCCAATATTCCGTTTTGTAAAAGGGGATTTTTCTGGACTTTGTACAACCCTTGAGCTCCTTAATCTTTTGCCCACAACAACATTTGGGGAATCACTATCATGTTTTTTTCTGCTGTTTAATAATGATCTTCTCTTATGAGTCATACTGTCAGATAAACTTGAATTTTTATTTTCACTTTTAAGAATTTCCTCAGTTATTATCTTTGCAGAAGCACCATGATCAGTCTTATTAATTTTCAATATAATTCTTGGAGAATCTTGATCGGAGCTTTGATTTACTTTATCCGATATGTTAATTTCCAAAGGTTTTGTTACACTTTCATTCATTTCTTTACACAAATCTTGCATTGAACGAACTTTTAACAAATTGGGACCAGAAATAATCTCTTTTATATTTTCAGTACTTGGACTTAAATCTCTTTTATGTGTAAAATCTGGACTTTTATTTGATTCATTAGACAAACATGTATCATTGATGGGAGATTTCAGTTTTTCATTTAGAGGGACACAGTTTGAAATAATATTTTTACTGTCTTCATTCTGAGAACTTTCATCATTTTTATGGCTTTCTAAAAGTTTTTTAAGAAGCGTACAATTGCTTTTACTTGACAAAGCTTTTCCTCTTGGGCTACTTGGTTCTCTTTCTTCTTGCCCTATATGATGTGTTTCAATGGATATGTCATTACTGTCACATTTTTCCTGGGGAACAGCATTGTGACCTACATTTATGTCTTGCTTTTTATGATCAATAGTGAGTGGTGTACAAGAATAATCTTTATTTATTGTATCATCAATTTCATTTTTTTCACCTATTTGATTGTACATCTTGTCTATGCTATCTTTATTTTCAAAGTTAATAACTGATTTCAATTCTTTTTCAACACTGGGAGCATTTATAGATTGATTATTGATCTTATCTTCCTCACAGTGATTGTTATCATTTTGGATAGCATTACATTTTGATTCAGGTACTGCGCTTATGGACTCTATTTCTGTATTTAATACTGGTTTAATATTAAGCTTACTTACTGCAGGAATATTTTCATTTATGTTATTTAAATGTTCACTATCACTTTTATTAATATGGTATTGAGTATCGCTACTACCTGAATCTGTTCTTGTTTTTCGATTTATTCTCATCAACAAAGGTGGATTTTTCACAGATATATCATCCAAGGCATCAATCTTTTGTTTCATTTCTTCAGGTTTTACTATAGGTTTAATGTTTAACTTTGTAACAACAGGTATATTTTGATTTCGAAGCTCAGGACTACTGGTGCGTTCTTTTTTTGGTGACAATGGTAGTGGATAATCAGGCTTAACCAAGGGTTTGATATTGAGTTTTGTAATAATAGGTATGTTTTCTTCTTTTTGTGCATTAGAATATTCCTCTTTTTCACTAGGTTTACATATTGGTTTTATATTAATTTTTGTAACAACAGGAATATGATCACTATTTTCATCACTTGATGTTCCAGTCTCTGATGAATGATTTTCCGATTCCTTTGAGAGATCTTCATCCACAGGTTTAATAATTGGTTTAATGTTAAGTTTAGTAACAATTGGTATACTTTCATCAGTTTTAATATCACCACAGTCAGTTTCTTTTGATGAACTGCCTTCTGGACTTTTAATTGGTTTAATATTTAATTTTGTTACTTTAGGTATATCATCTTTACTTAAATCAATTTCATTAGGGTCCACTATAGGCTTTATATTTATTTTCGAAACTACAGGAACTTTATCTTCAATTTTATTAGTTACATCTATACTATTTTCAGGTTTCATAATTGGTTTTATATTTAATTTTGTTATTACAGGTATATTTTCTAAATTCTCCGTTAAGGCTTTCTTGGGAGATTTACTAATCATTTCATTGTCCGGTTTCGCAATTGGCTTTATAGTAATTTTAGGCACATGAGAACCATCTTTCAAATCTGAATTAGAGGTGTCTGTAGAGATTTTAAGTTTTGGTATTGGAGGTTCTGATGTTTCTGCAATATTCTCCCTATTTATACTGTCAGGTGGTTTCAGTGGTTTAATTGTTAATTTTGGACTTAATGGTTGGCCTTCTGATATTGGGACCGATTTTATTGTCAATTTAGGTACTTTTTCTAGTTGGTTTTCTTCTGATTGACAAATAATAACTTTTAATTTTGATGGTGATTCTCTGCCTTCCTCATTACTATTCTGAATACCTTTAATTGTAAGTTTTGGAATGTTCGGTTCAGTATAGAACTTTCCTGCAGTTTCTGTTCCTGGCTTTCCTAATTTAATGGTTACTCTAGGAATTACATCTTGGGGTCCTTGATCTGATGCAGACGCCTGATCTGATGTGCTTGCACTGTCATCATTTTCAGAGTATTCTGATTCTGATATTTCACTACTACTTGACTTCCGATGCAATTCATTAATTTTTTCAGCAGGTTTTGGTATAGGTTTAATATTTAATTTAGTTATGTTAGGAATTGGGACCATTTCTTCCGAAAAGCTATCATTTTCTGGTAGAGTAGGTGCCTTCAGTGGTTTTATTGTCAATTTCGGTACTGGAGATTTTAATTCATCACATGATTTATGATTAACTTTTATAGTTAACTTTGGTACAGTTTTTTCAATCTCAGTGTTTTGTTGCTCATTATTGTCTTGAATATTATCACAACTGCTTTCTTTACTTAAAGCTTCTTCTGGTTTTTCTAGTGGGCTACTTTCAATTAAAGTCTCAGCTTCTTTTGAAGGTAACTCAGGCTCTGAGGGTACATTTTTGTCATGTTCTTTGTCTATTTCTGGTTCATTCACTGTTTCTGATACTTTTATTAAATTTGAAGCCAAAGGAATACTTTCCTGAGGCTCCCTAGTATCGTCTTTATTTTCAATACTTTGTTGTAAGTTTGATTTACTATTCACATCTTCATTTGACTCTATATGTATGGGACTGGGAGCGATGGGGTCTTCAATGGGTGTTTTGTCCTTTTGGTTTGTGGTAGTTTCTGATGATGTTGATTGACATTGTTCACTTTCCGTTATAGAAGATTGCTTATCAAATTCTATATTATCGGTATGGTTTACTTGTGGATTAATTTTCGGTCTAATAAGTCTAATTTTTTTAGGAGGACTCGTTGAAGTTTCTGCTTTGCAGATACTTATTTCGCTTACATTTCTAATCTCTTCTGACTTAACACTATCATGTACAGTAGACACAGCATCTGAAGAACTTGACACATCCTTAGTTATACACTCACTTAATTGTTCAGGTGTATGGGTGCTAATACTTGAATCAACCGTGGATGACACAGTCGAGTCTGGCCGGCTAGGAGCAGGGCGTACTAAACGCCTCTTTAAGGGTGAACGAGTCACAGTTTCTACACTAAGAGTTTTTTCTTCACTTACACTAATGTCACTTGATGTAGATTCTGCACTTTCAACCACAACTTTATCCCTACTATCACTGGATGTCACACACTTAACTGTCCTCTCACAAGGTCCATTTTCACTATCTGATACAGATTGTTCAGTCTTGTTTACACTGCTTGAGGGAATATTTGGCAAGGGACTACTGGGCAACCTTTCCGAACTTGATGCCTCTTGATTTTCAACTGAAGATATAACATCAACTGGGCACACAGGTGAAGTGGGGTTAGGTTGTGCACAGCTTATTGTTATTGGTTGATTTTCAGGTTTTGAGGTACACTCTGTACTAATTTCAACACTTTCGACACTACAACTTTGTGTTTCATCGATAGTAACCGAAGCTTTGGGCTCCGATTCTGATATTGATGAGCATTCTTGGCTGTTGTTAGTGTTCGCATCGATATTTTGATTTTCTTTTTGAACAGGTAAGCTTTTAGCATCTGTATCCAATAATAACGGTAATCGTTTTGGTGCTCCGGGTCCATCAACGATCTCGTCGATCATATCCAAAATCGCTTCAGTGCTTGTGTTGACATCTTGCGTCGAAGGTGAAGGAACGCTGTCGCCATCGAAATTATCCTCGGACATCGCGGGGGTTTGACAAGATGTTCTAGCATCAAGCGTATCT
Source organism: Phoebis sennae (assembly GCA_001586405.1). Taxonomy (NCBI): domain Eukaryota; kingdom Metazoa; phylum Arthropoda; class Insecta; order Lepidoptera; family Pieridae; genus Phoebis; species Phoebis sennae. Next base: position 134,833 of record LQNK01001402.1, read on the forward strand.
TGTTGAGAACTACTAGTTGCATTGACGTCCTCAAGCTGTCCGAGATTCTTTTCCCGCGCCGATTCGCGGCGGGAAGCGTTTGTTGCGGTGCCCGCATCTTCTTCTGAACTCTCCATTATCTACTGTTTTGCGACGCTGTCATATCTGAAATATAAAACGTCCGCAAGATGATATTTACGTTACATACGGGTAACCTGACGACGTGAGAGCTTGACAAACCACAGGCACCATTCTAATTCACCATAACGCTACGAAAATATGTTCACGGATCCATGGTGTAGATTATTGTACATACACATGTAGTTTATTCTCATATTCACGACGTTTACGTGTCGCCTGAGTACACAAGGAATCTTGAAAACTATCCATTCAACAGCGTAAACCGGCAAACAAAAAGCTTGTATACGCCATTTTTAAAACCAAAGACATGGCAGGTTTGAGGTATAAGCCAATAAAAAATATCTTATTCGGACAATTCGGCCATTGTCGTGTTGGTAAACTGCATGCTGCCCATAGATCGCTCCACTCGAGCTTTTAGCTTGTAAAAGAGTAATAAATATGCCTTTCAACATGTGGTAAAACGAGTAGGATAATATGCGAGGAGTAGACAAAATTATTGATTATGGCAACAAATTTAAAGCGTGCATATTCTGTTTGCTTTTATTTTTTCCCGATTTATGTATTATTTTATGAATAAAAATTATCCACGATAAAATAGTTGTAGCTTGTTACTATTAAACAGCGTGAAAATCATCACAATGCCCAAAATATGTTATAAAATCCTATCTGAGAATGCAATATTACAGATCTCATAATATACTGCACTTGATATTACGTATGGCAATAGCGCAACATATCGCGCATCTTTTTATGTTTAAATTGTAAAAGTATAATTTAGAGGAATTATAAACCATGAATATTATGAGATTGTACGACTCTGTTAGCCTTTCACTATTATAAACTGTTTATCGTGACGCTATTCTCCGCTTTAAACGGGACGCTAAATAAACCTTTTATTGCTTTTAAAAATTTGCTCACTACATTTAGTTTTAAGCCATACAAGATATTATCATAAGTAGCGTAACCACACTTTGCATTAAGTTCTGTGCAACTTATGAATAAAAATAATTGGATTCAATTAAATTAAAACAGAATAGCACTACGCGCGCCTGTCTGTGTGTCAAAACCTAATTCCAATTGGTATTAGTAATTTGGCTGCAAATTATGCTTTACTATACTGGTTAGGTAAAACTTTAG